>NMRB01003097.1:46836-76792 GCA_002633025.1 Notospermus geniculatus
GCATGGAATTGCCGAAACTCAGTGTGAATGTGCAGTCGGCATGGGCCCGGAGGCTCATTGTAAACATGTGGCCCTAGTGTTATACGCACTGACGCAAGCCAAACAGGGCATTATAACCAAGGAAACATGTACACAAAAACTCCAAACATTTCATCATGTTAAAAAATATACAGGGTCCCCTGTGAAAATGAGAGATCTTAAACTGCGTAATTCAAAAACACTACTGGCATTGCCGTCCTTTGATCCGCGACCAGAAAAATATAGGAAAATGCCTGAGTACAATGACAAGTTCAGGTCAGTTTGGTTGAATTCTACTGCTGTAGATCTGCCAATCAGGCAACTGTATCCTCCTGCAAACCTCAGAGCGGTCTGTCACGATCATGACTACCTTTTAGAAACCCCAGAGAACTGTTTCCTTGCGCACCTACAGGTTACTTCCATATCCAGTGAGCATCGTAAAAAGTTGGAGGAAGACACTAGAGGGCAGGGTAACAATCGACTTTTAGAAAGGACATGCCCAAACTGGCTAAATCATTGACACAGATAAAATACCTTAATTCCAAGCCAATCTTGCATGGAAAAAAGTTTGAGTCTCATGCAATCAATGATTACTGTGAGCAGTATTCAAAGTGTGTTAAAGAATGTAGCATTGTTGTTCACAAGGATTTTGCCTTCCTGGCTTGTTCACCAGATGGTCTTGTTGATGCAGATGGTATAGTGGAAGTGAAGTGTCCATACACAGCTCGAGATTGGTCCGTTAACTGTTCCTTACCTGGTGGAGAAAGATGGGAATTTGAAACTGAGTGAGACACATTTATATTACTACCAGGTTATGGGCATTCTTGCATGTACAGACAGAAAATGGTGTGATTTTATTGTGTGGACATTCAAGGACATGGTAGTATTAGGGAATTGAAAGGATCTGGACGGAAGAGGAAGATTTCCATCACGCGCGTACCCGAGCTTAATGTGCCATAACTGACTTAACCCGTTTTATAAGACGAAATTCACACTAAAACCATAGCAGATATAGGCCTATAGAAACACGGGCCCTTTCATTTTTCCTATTATTCCAAAGTACAGTGGAACCTCCCTTAACGGACACCTCTGCCAGGAGGACACCTCTCTAATCAGGACACCAATGTTCAGTCCCAAACTGGTCATTTCTATGGGTTTAATCAGGGATCTTGTCCCAGTTATGCAACACATGTACTTCTCAAGGTCAGAGGTCAAGGTCACAGCCAACCATCACAATGAACATGAGACAGAACCTGGTGATGGTGGAAGCCTAAAACGTTCATCTACACCTAGGTTATCAAGGATGAGCTTTCAGATTACACAATGGGTGAGGTCAAATCTCAGAGTTAACCCTGACACCAAGATTACCCAAGTGTAACCCTGGAAAAAAGTGTTAACCTGAACCCTTAACTCTGTCTACTGATTAACTTTTAGTTATCACTAAGTTAACACCTAGTTGACACTTCTTTAACTCTTGGTTGACACGTCCTGGAAATTTGGATTCAGTCAATCTGTTCCAACTAAGTATTCCAAAGCAAAGAACAACACAGAGCCAGCACACCCATCCTGTCTGTGAAAGCACCATGAGGATACATAAAGCAAGGTTCTTAGCCTAGGCCTACTCTTTTCGCTGGTGTACATGGTGTAGGCCTACTTACTTGCATTTGATTCACAACCATTTCCCTTATCTATGATTTGCTATCCTCCAGTCATGGAAATAATCCACAGGATGGTCAAATTGGTCTTGTTCAATTGCATATGTCCTTCAGTCGGTTCACCACTATAAGCACCACTGATAAAGTTTTCCATTCTTCTCTGTGCAAGAATCTGTAGCATAGTACAGCAAACATGGCTGCCTTCATAACTCTGAGACTTGACCTCCCTCAGTTTTGACTCAGAGTTAACCACCAGGAGGTTAACACCAGATGTACATGAGCTGTAATGCATTTCTCTTAACTCTGGGCGATTTCCTGGGTTTAAGGTAACACTAGGGTAACTTTAGTGTCAGCCAGGTGTTAACTTTTGGGTTAACTCAGTGTTAACTAACAGTTAACTATGGGTTAACTAAACTCTTGCAGCAAGGTCAAATCCTGGGGTTATCATAACTAATAGTTAACACCTGGGGTTAACACTTAGTTAACTTTGAGATTTGACCTCACCCAATGACCTTGAAGGTCAGAGGTCAAGGTCAAGGTCAAACAGTTCTAAAGTGCAAATCTACTCAGAATTTCAGGGGAAAACTAATTAGAAGCCTGCATTAACCATCCCCTATTGGTTTAATCAAGGATCCCTGTTCCAGTTGCGCAATACTTCTCAAGGTCGGAGGTCAAGGTCACAGATAACTAGCTCTAGAGTAGTAAACTTCTCATCGGAAACCATTGACAGTGCTCCGATGTCCTTTTCTTGTTGTCCATAGATTTTTATGTGGTAAAAACATTTTGTCTCGTAATATTTAATAAACAAAACGGACAAAACCTACTTCTTTAGTCTGGTTTGGCCTGGACATTTTTTTCGACTAGTCATTTTTACAGTAAGTTACTAAATACTGTTATTAAAATGTTTGAAAGTAAATAAAATTATCATCACGATAAATGAACTAGTTTGCTGTTTATATATAACGAGGCAGTGGTGAGAGAGTGAGCAGCAGGAAGCAGGCCTTCTCTTTTAAGGAGAGCTGTTCTCTTCGGGATCTTCATGTACAATAGAAATTTTATTGTTCATGAGGACACAAAGAGAATCCTCCCCTTAAAAGAGAAGGCCTGGGGCAGTCAATGAAATATTCAGGCATCTCTTGGGACAATACATTTTCTAAAGTTGCAGAGCATGTAGCATGTGAAGATGATGTCCGACGCCATAAGTGATTCAGTGTGGTTCATCGGTTGGCAAAGAATTTTGTAGGTCTTTTCAAGCCCAATTAAACGTTCAATGTGAACTCTTTTACTTGCGATCTTTCGATCTCTCATCACTGTCTCGCCACTCATACGGTTTGTCTTCTTGAAGAAGGTTGGGATGTTTACTGCAACATCAAATGGTGCAAAAATGTCCTGAACATGTTCAATTCCTGAAATGTCCTGAAACCCTTGTCTGCCATTATGGAGTTCTTCGGTACACACATATTGGTCAGATTGCTACGCTCAACAATCTGTCTGTCACTGGATGAGCCTCCATATGCATCAGATACAAAGGACACCATGCCCCCAGGTGTTTATAAGTAGAGAAAGTTACTTGCTGTGCCGCAGGAGCACTTGGCTTCTTTACTGGAAATTCTGCTCCATCGAATATGGCTCTTGTGGTCGGATATTTTGTCTTGAAGTCAGTAGGAGAAAAGAATTTAACAAGATCACCAGAAGGCCAAAGTGAAACCTCCCTCCACTGCAATGACATAAACCGTACCCATGTAATGAATATTTTGTAAACGTCACTTTCTGGAATTTTAAACATCCTGCTCAGTTCAAAATTGCATTTGTGTTGACGTAATTTGATCAGTGTCAGAAAAAACTGGTCTTCTACTGGAAGAGAAGGATGGATTCCACCAACATAATTTAGGTGATGCGCTGCATCCCCCAAAGAATACAATGCCTCCCTAAATACAGTTATATTCTCCAGACCGGTGTAGAAATGGACTCCCTCTGGATCATCACAGAATTGAACAATACTAACTTGGCCAGAGTGAGTAAAATTACTAAAAGTAACCGCACTAGACTGTGTGCTAACATTCCTTCCCTGATTGCAATCAGTCTGTGTTNATGGAGTTCTTCGGATCACACATATTGGTCAGATTGCTACGCTCAACAATCTGTCTGTCACTGGATGAGCCTCCATATGCATCAGATACAAAGGACACCATGCCCCCAGGTGTTCCACCAACAAGTGATTTAGCTGTGCACCTGTTTTTATAAGTCGAGAAAGTTACTTGCTGTGCCGCAGGAGCACTTGGCTTCTTTACTGGAAATTCTGCTCCATCGAATATGGCTCTTGTGGTCGGATATTTTGTCTTGAAGTCAGTAGGAGAAAAGAATTTAACAAGATCACCAGAAGGCCAAAGTGAAACCTCCCTCCACTGCAATGACATAAACCGTACCCATGTAATGAATATTTTGTAAACGTCACTTTCTGGAATTTTAAACATCCTGCTCAGTTCAAAATTGCATTTGTGTTGACGTAATTTAATCAGTGTCAGAAAAAACTGGTCTTCTACTGGAAGAGAAGGATGGATTCCACCAACATAATTTAGGTGATGCGCTGCATCCCCCAAAGAATACAATGCCTCCCTAAATACAGTTATATTCTCCAGACCGGTGTAGAAATGGACTCCCTCTGGATCATCACAGAATTGAACAATACTAACTTGGCCAGAGTGAGTAACATTAACCGCACTAGACTTTGTGCTAACATTCCTTCCCTGATTGCAATCAGTCTGTGTTGCAGAGTTGGTGATTAAATCTGTAACTTCTTCCACTTGATCAAACTCGAAACGCATGTCGATACCAGAATCCTCTAACACCGAATTCTCTTCAACAGACTCCTCCTCCACGGTTTCATTTTCCTTGTCCTCTGACTTGTCCAAAAATGACAGTCGACGTTGAGCCCTTTCAGCACGAGCAACAGCTGAGGGTGAGGGTTCTTTTGACCATGGGAAGACACTTGGGACTGCCCATTCATGAAGTTTTCTTCTCTTGGGTGTCGAGCCTGAAAAGTGGAAGGTGGCACTGATTAGTCAAGACTGTGTTCAGATCAGGGCTAAGATTCACAAAAGAATTCAAGTTAGAATTCAATACCTACTTCAGATATTTTGGGGTCATGGGGTTGGAGCCAATCAAATGGCTTCATTGCCAAACTTGCCAAACTTAGTTTTTTTGTGAATTTCACTTCAGCTCAGGCACTTTTTGGAAAATTATTAAAATTTTGGCTTGCAATTTTATGATGGAAACACCTGACTAGCATTCATTAGCAAGGTCTGCGGCCTAGCATGCATCATCGACCAACCGGCTTTAAATTAAACTTGCATTGCTATAGGATGTGGCCTGCACACACCGTCCATATCACCAGCAGAGCAGGAGGATTTACTGTACCCTACCCAGGCAATAAGTACAGGTGTGAAAGTAGCCCAGGTCCTAGTAAGTAGGGTCCGCGGGACCCTAATTCCTAGGATTCTAAGTCCTACGGACCCTAACTCTTAGGAATCTAAGTCCTACGGTCCTGGACAACTAGGAATTGTAGTCCCAGGACCAAGAATCCTAGGAACCAATGTCCTAGGACTGCGCCTCCTTAGGAATAGAGGTCCAACATTTAGAAACAGCAGTCCTAGGCGGACCTCCGTTACGATAGAAATCTAGGATCCCACGTCCGCCGGACTCGCTTTCCTAGGAATGCAGGTCCGGCGGCCCTGTTTTCCTAGGAACGCAAGTCCGCCGGACCTGCTTTCCTCGCAATGCAAGTCCGGCGGCCCTGCTTTCCTAGGAATGTAAGTCCGCCCGACATAACTTCCGAGACAAACACGTCCACAGAGACCATCACATTCCTCGAAATCAGAGTCCTGCAGACCTGCGATTTTACACATCCACGTCCAAAAGACATGTGCTCGCAGGAATGAGGACGTATACAACAAGGCTTCACGTGCGTTTTATATCAAGCATACTATTGTGTTACATGTATATGATCAACCGTTCCTCTTACAGATGAATTATTCCAATAAATATGGGCCTAGTAGATCATGCAAGATGCACCACAATGTTCGAAGATGACAAGAAAAAACAATTTAGGCTTAGCAAAAAAGAGGCTGCCGGACGGGGAATCGAACCCGCAGTATTTGGGTACTATGCAGGTATCCGAACCACTACACCACGAGTGACTGGCTGACCGACGACCGATTATTTTAGCTATTTGAATGCATGTCCTATTAAACAGCTATACAGGTTCTATTGCGCAAAAGGGGAAGGACTTTAGTTACGGCGGACTCTGATTTCTGTCACTGCTGTAAAAGAAATCTAAGTCCCCTAGTAATCAGAGTCCTACTTGTTATATAGGATTGGTAACCCAGGAACGGACGTCCCCGTAGGACAATGGTTCCTAAGGAATGGGGGCCCGGAGGGCCCCCATTCCTTAGGAACCAAGGTCCGAAGGACCTTGGTTCCGGGCGGACTTGCATTTCTTTCACACCGGTACATAGGCCTACCCTACTCTGCTCTGTGTGCAGGACTTCGGTAGGCCTATGCAGGTTAATCACCCTTCGTCCAGGGGCTTAAACTAGTTAACCAGCTAACGTAGGCCTACCTATTGCTACGAAGGTCAAGTGTCAAGGTATAGGGCCACACTTACCAATTGCAGTGCTGCCTTTGTAATCAGACTCTATGAAATGCTCGTGGCAAATCACAGACGTTGGAGAAGGCTTCCAAATGCCACCGCGTTCATCAGCCCGCTTTGTGGCGATAGCCCATGCTTTCTGCCTTTTGAGATCTTGTGGGAAGGCATGGCCTCCTCTATTTGTACACCCCAGCACAGAACAACCCGTTTGTGACATTTATTTCATGTGAATGACAAGTTTGTAACGTAAACAAACATCGCTGATGGCTTCGTCTGCAGGCATTGATTGAACCCGGACATGCCGGAAGTTGTGGTTGCCAGGACCGTTAGCAGGTGCCATCTTGCGGTGAGAATTGGTACCAACGCGCTCTGAAAGTTTCTCATGGTAGAAACACTTCATCCAGCCAATGCTACAATGTGTCCCTATTCTCTCACCCAGTCCGTGATGACGTCACGCGTACATCTGTGAAAACAACATGTGCTGGCAATTTCTCGCCATTACTGCCTGTTAAAGAGCAACAGTACAGCCAAGTTTATAGGGTTTCCGATTGACGTTCTAAAGTCAATATTCCTTTCCCCACGGTTCGCTGCCGTGTATAATGGTAGGCAGTCCAACTGCATGAACGTTTCGTTCATGTTGTACAAAGCATTAACTTGGTTTTGAGCTAGTGTCTCTCACATTTTGCTGAAACAAACGCACACGCTGAGTTACGCTGAATGGGTCAATGTCGTCCTGGGTATACCTTATGTTTACCCAGGATTATCCTGGGTAATCATTTTCTTTACCCAGGATCATCCTGGGTAAACACAAGGATCCTTAACTTTACCCAGCTTGGGAGTTCGGGCCGAATCGTGCTGATCGCTCCGAGGATGGAATTTGGTACGTGCGTCTCTTTCGGCAGAGAACATGCAGGAGGATCATTGCTAAAAAGGTCTGAAAATTACCGCTATACTCCTCCGGGGTTTGCAATAGGGAGACAAGACCAATCCCTACAACTTTTCAAAAGGGACCGATAGTAAATTCTCAAGGACTTAGGAGCGATAGGCCTAGGTAGAACATGTGTAATCCGTGTGCATTTCGTCATTGTCATGAATTTACTTTTTGCAGAACATGCAGTACGATCATAACTCGAAAGGGCTGAAAATTACCGCTGTACCTGCTCCGGGGTGTGGAATAGGGAGAAAAGACCAATCCCTACAACTTTGCAAAAGGGACGGATAGTAAATTCTCAAGGACTTAGGAGCTATAGGCCTAGTTCGAGGCCACCCTTCATTTCATGATTTACGCTGAATATCAACCTCACTACACCACTCGGGAACTCCAATCTGGGTAAAGTTAAGGATCCTTATGTTTACCCAGGGCCGTCCTGGGTAAAGAAAAGGATTACCCAGGATGATCCTGGGTAAACATAAGGTATACCCAGGACGACATTGACCCATTCGGCCTGAGTTACATTAGCTATTAAAGAAGCAGTGTCCCTTGTCTTCTGGCGGGTTGAAATGTGCTTTCGTTGCATTGTGCACCAACCTACAAGATGATCTAAAGTGAGACAGCTCAGGTCTGTTAAAGCCAAGTTCATCTCGCTGCTGTGGGGCAAGTTCATTCCACCAAAGTTGAAATTGCTGTTCGGCATTCTGCAGTAAATCAGTACAAGATACAGGAAGAGCACGACAGCGGTAATCCAGGAAATCGTCATGAACTCGTTCAACTTCAGGCCACAAATAAAACCCCGACCTCTCTCACGGATCCGCCTTGATTCACCATGAGTTTCCGCCTGTTCCATCAACGTCTCTCTGTTAGTAATCCATTGTCTACGCGTTGTCTCCGCAAGCCGATAACGCCTGGCACACTCTGCAACATCACGTACACCCCTCAGCATTAATTTATCTACACCTCATTTATTTGAATATCTTATGAACATTGACCAAATTTGATCGGGTTTGTTTGTGTTATGAAATTACCATGCCTTTATTCCAACGGTATTGATGATTGCTTTTTCGCCGACATTGTGTAATCTGCTGTCAAAAAAGGCTACAAAATCAACATTTTTTATTTTGTGTGAAAATCTTCTGATTTCTGGAATACATTTTGAAGACACTCATAAGAAATAGTCCTGTGAACGTTCCATTCGGGAAATCATAACAGTCTTTGAGAAAAAAAGGCTTTTCCCCAGAAGCTTTGCCGTGACCTGATTGCAATGGTTGACACAGCCCCTGTTCAGACTACCACCACGTCATGAATAACAAGATGACATTGTAAATGTCGTATGGTTCCCGATGTAGAGGTTCTTCTACAAGAATGATACACTGATAGAGACCAAGATACATTGACAGAGATCAGATACATGTACATTGATAGAGATCGGGATGCACTGACAGAGATCAGGATACCTTGATCATATGTGATGTGATGTGGTGCGGTGCGGTACGGTACGGTGTGGTGTGGTGTGGTGCGGTGCGGTGTGACATGACATGACATGACATATGACATATGACATATGATATGATATATAGGCCTATGACATGAACTTGATCTCATGCCAATAACTCATCCCATGGTTGACCTTGACCTTGACCTGGATATCTGATCATCAAGGTCATTGTATAATNGCATCTTAGCGGGAGACATTGAAAAATGTCCACCGCTCACGTGACGCGTCTCGGCCAATCATATTCAAGGATTCTCTCTCGAGGTACGATATTGAGAGATGACAGGCAAATCACAGTTCTTTCTCATTCTTCTTTAGCTGTGGTCCAATGATGGCTCATCGATGGTGTGTGAAGGTCATACTCGGGGTGTGAATCACTGTGTCTTCTTTCATGACGATACCAGATTATTGTCCTCATCATATGATGATTACTGTCTGAGGGTAGGTCAATAGGTTACAGGGTTTCAGAATGTCTAACCATTTTGAGACTCCTGTCATATATGCCGACCAGTGAGACTGATATGAGAATGCAACACAAACCGTAGTTTGAGAAACACAACATGAAACTACATTGTATTTTTCATTGGATCTATCTGACTGAGAGGTGTCTAAATTAGGAAAACAAACTTCCTTCTTCCGTTTTCCACATCTCCTAAAATAAGCAAACGTTTAAAAGTCTCTAAACAAGCAAATTTATTCCAGATTTGGGATGTGAAGTCAGCCAATTGTTTATTCACATGCAATACCGGTGATTGGATAGAGTCCTGTGATGTGTCTTATGACTCGACCAAAATAGCGTCATGCTCTCGAGGGACTCTACAGGTAAGCCTACAACAGATAATGTGTGGCGCCAACAATAAACAGTTCTCGTCATCATCCGTGCTATTCTTGACGATAGGGTGCACACGGTAAGGTACAAAGGTTGGTTCACAAGGATCTACCCATTTTTCTTCGTCCCCCAAAAAACTTTAAATGTTAATATTTCTTCACGATTTTTCTCCATGCATCGTCGAGACGTATAATTCTTCAGTCGAAATAACTCTTAAATCAACAATGTTTCACCACACTTTTTTTCTGTGTATATTTAAATACATGTATGTTCAATCAAGGCACTGCGTTGCTGAGTGACAGCAGCAATGCGTATGTTGAAATTGTCCACAACTCCATTCAGCATTTCTCCTGGAATCCGCCTGTTTTCTGAACCTTGTATAGCAACCTTGTATAGTACCCTGTAGGCACTATAGGTGTATGGCACGGCTTAAACCACCGGCCATGGAAGATTTCGTTCACCCCCTAGTGCTTGACGCCTTGGCCTTTTAGTTAACTATGGAAGTTAAGCAACGTAGAGAGCCAGCACTGATTGGATGGGGGCGGGCGTTCGTAAAATACATGTATTTAGCTCTCCTGCGTGAGCTTCTACCACATCAGTTTGCCCGTCGTCTGTTAACTATTGCATTTGACTTAAATTCACATATGTATGCACATATACCTAAGGGTCTGTCACAGAACCCCACAAACCAATTTTGCGGGAATCTGACTGTACAATCCACCGCCAGGTGACGAAACCGAAAATACCAGCTTAAAGGCCCGTTCACAACAAAACCGCGCAAGGCATCGCAACAGGAACCGCGGCGGTTATCGCGAAAAAGTGGGTACAGACCAATGCGGTAACCGCCGCAGCTTGCGTGCAATTTTGAACTGCAAACGAAGGGAACCTCGATACATGGTATCTCATAGGCCAACGAGATACACGATGGTCGAGTTAGAAGACGAATTTACCTAAACTCTTATATTCCATCCCTGTCAGAGGGAAAAAATCACTGAAATAGGCGCAACTCGTGGGCCCACAACTTACTGAAGGATCGGAAGGTTTACGGCGAATACCATTACCTGGTTGGGGAGCTGTTTCCGTATGAAGACAAGTTATGGAGGCTGCCTACACACGTGCTTCTCATGAGATGTATGGGGAGAAGTGGAGCAAAAGTGATAAACCGTGCGGGAATCGCAGAAAAAATCTGCCAGGGTGCCATTCTTGCGGCGACCGCAGCGATTTCCCGGTTTTCCCCGCGGTTTTGGTCTGTACTCTTCATATGAATAACGTAAGAGCGATTTTTTCGACGCGGGAACCGCGCAGACAATAGCCGCGGTTCGCGGTTTTGGTGTGAACTGCGGCGATTGGCATCTGCGCGGTTTCTGGTTCGAAAATCTCTCCTACGTTATTAATATACAGGGTGTCCCAAAAAACACTGACTAATTTTGATTAGACCTCATTTTGTTGCTACTCAAGATTTTTCTTTGATATTTTGTCCAGATATTCCTCGCAACTAGAAGTTGTAACTGTGTAATTTGTTTTCAGAAATACCCACTAGTTCAGAAATTATCTCAGTAACTTATGATGCGTTCAAACCATGCCTCTTTCTACTCTTGTCTATGATATGGACGCCACATTTATCCCGTCTAGCCGAAACTGACACCATTTTTAACTTGGTGGTCGATTTCACAGTTGGGTTGGCCTATTAGGTGAAATACCATACACAACGTCCTCTCAGTGTGAAGAAACGTACTCTCTGATTGCCATAGGGTGCAGTAGCATAATAGGGCCATACGTTTTTGAGGATGAAGAAGGGAAAACTGTAACTGTCAACCCTGACAGGTACAGTCATCAGCATTAGTTTGTATACACCTGTAATTTGGTTATATTTCAGCACCAAGAACACCAAATTCAACCGGATTTGTTGCATGTGAAATTTAAATCCTTCTGGCAAATGTTCCCATTGATTTTAAAAATTTGCTTTTATGATGACGTTATGCAATTTACTTCTCAAAAAAAGGTAGAAAATCCAAATTTTTTATTCCCCATAAAATTCTTGATTTTCCTTCTTTCCCTAGTGCATCTAACTGTTTTAAAATCATTGGTAAAAGTTTCATTCAAAAAATCGCCCTCGCTTTCAAGAAAAAATGACTTTTCCACAAAAAGCTTCTAGAGACACCTTCCATATCATTGACAATGTCCCTGTCAATATGACTCGGATACAATTTGGATGACAATAAAAGTGTCATGTGACATTCACATGTGTCAGAAGCACTGGGTCCCATTATCATGATTATGATGATGACACAATGAGGTGTACTCTGCCAAGAAATAAAACCCATATGACGTATTGGTGGTTAGGGATGGTTACCACATCGATGGACATTATGTTATACCAGTGATTTGGAGTTGGGTAACCAGTAAGCACATTGATTGAAGTGCACTTGAATGACACAATGTCATGGATCAATTCAGGCCTTGTCGTTTGACGGGCGCGAAAATGTGCCTTGCCAACAATAGAAATTCTATTGTTTGCATCATAAGGCCTAGGTTCACCTAGTCAGCATAAGGTCAAATTATTATACAGGAGGTCAAATAAACTTTGGACCAATGAGAAAAGTTTCTCGTTGGTGGTTAGGCTTCTTGGAAGGAAGTCAGGTGACCAGGCACAGGCATAATAACTATGAATAGTGTTCTGATTATAGCAAGGCCTATCATTGGTCAGAAGTGTAGAGGGGAGAATGTCGCAAGGCAGTTCTCTATAGGAATTTTGAGCTGGATTTTTTTTCTAAAAGTCATTTTTTTCTTGAAAGCGAGGGCGATTTTTTGAATGAAACTTTTACCAATGGTTTTAAAATAGTTAGATGCACTAGGGAATGAAGGAAAATCAAGAATTTTATAGGGAATAACAAAATTGGATTTTCTACCTTTTTTTGAGAAGTAAATTGCATAATGTCATCATAAAAGCAAATTTTTAAAATCAATGGGAACATTTGCCAGAAGGAATTAAATTTCACGTGCAACAAACCCGGTTGAATTTGGTGTTCTTGGTGCTGAAATATAACCAAATTACAGGTGTATACAAACTAATGCTGATGACTGTACATTGATATGCTAAGGGAGAACACGAAGTTTCATCTCTGCCCTCAGGAGAAAGCAAACTGTTGATATGAAAACAGTCATATTCCACAACAAGATGGGACACCTCCCATTGTGCTGAACACTGGAATTTCTGGAACGGTACTTTCCTGGGGACATACTGATATCCCGTCGAATGGACAATCCTTGGCTCCCCTTACTCACCAGACTTGAATCCCCCAGATTACTTCCTTTGGTAATACCTAAAGGATCGAGTGTACAGTGACAACCCTTACACTCTAGAAAGACTTGAACAGCAGAACTTGGGGAGATAAATTAGGCATATTTCGGCTGGCATGCACCAACAGAGTAACTGACAATTCCAATGTGCATTGCAGCTGTTATCCAGCAGAGGGGGGCATGTTTTGAACACATCATAAGTTACTGAGATAATTTCTGAACTAGTGGGTATTTCTGAAAACAAATTCCACTGTTAAAATTTCTAGTTGCGGGGAATATTTCGACAAAATGTCAAAGAAAAATCTTGAGTAGCAACAAAATGAGGTCTAATCAAAATTAGTCAGTGTTTTTTGGGACACCCTGTATATAGTCCAGACCAAAACCGCGCGAGAAAAACGGGAGATCGATGCAGTCGCCGCAAGAATGTCTCCCTGGCAAATTTTTTCTGCGGTTCCAGCGCGGTTTATCAACTGTGCTGCACTTCTCCTCATACATCTGATGAGAAGCACGTGTGTAGGCAGCCTCTACAGCCCTGGCCACTGACATCAGTGACAGACTCATCCTTAGGTGGAGAAAAATCCGATTTTACGCACCGATAGGCCTGCTACTGGAAAATCAATTTTCTTTTAATGCCTCTAAATGTCCACCGTAGATAAAATAAAATTAGGGAGGTTAAGAGATCAAACGGTAAGCGTAAACTTTACGACGTTACTTTTCGTACTACACATTTACCAGATTTTATATTACATTTTCTGTACAAAAATAACGTTGGCGTTAGTGGTTATCTCCGCGGCCACCGCATTGGTCTGTACCCACATTTTCGCGATAACCGCCGCGGTTCCCGTCGCGCAGTTTTGGTGTGAACAGGCCTTAAACGCTCGTTCACAACAAAACCGTGCGGCAGCCGCAGCTGGAAAAGCACCTTTTCACGCACATGGATGGCAAATCACAATGCGGTAGTGATATCTCAATGCGGTAGGGATGTTTTTAAAGTCAGCTGACCGGCTGAATGACGAGTCCAGCAGTGTTGGGTCAGTCGACTTTAAAAACACCCCTGCCGCATTGAGATTTGCCGTCCATGTGCGCCCAGCTTCAGACCAGCCAGAAAACGCTGTATTTCCCAGTGTGGGTATAGCGGCACGGCATTCTTGTTTTGAAGTGGGGAACTCCAGAATCACGTGTGACATGCCGGATTCGGAAAGTGATATTTCAGATGTTGCCCCTTCATGCTGACAGCTGAACCAGAACAAACACATTCACCTGAAAATTTATTTCAGTGTGGACATACATGTACTTAATGTGTAACATAAAGTCAATAAATGAATCACGACTGTTTGTGAGTTTCAGTTTCGTTCAATGGTGATATTAGCCCTTTTTACACGGTGCCGGTGCGTTCCGGATCGAGACTAGATCGAGGAGGGTTCGGTTATTTTTCCCCGTGTAAAAGCGAAACAACTGACCTCCACCTTCCTCGGGCCAGTTCAGTTCGCCGCGTGAGTCTCGGGAAGGTGGAGGTAGGTTCAGGCTGGTTATTCTCTCGTGTAAAAGCGAACCGACCTCCACCGGCCTCGTGCGGGATTGAGCACGCTACATATGAATGGCATCACTGGCGCATTGCTGTAAGTTACCTGTGAAGAAATCACGCACGAGATTTCTCAAGCACTGCTCATGTTGTTAGAAGCATAGTTTATAGACTTTAAGTGATTATTTTTGGGTTATTTCTTACTTGCGATAACTGTAAATGTTGATACACGCCATCTGATGGCACGCATTTGAACGAACCGACCTCGAACTAGATCGAGGCGGATTCGGTAACCCGCCCCGGGTAAAAGCGATCAATCCATCCTGAACCGAACCCGCCCGAGGAGGGTGGAGGTAGGTTTCCTCGAACCAGCACCGTGTAAAAAGGGCTATTGAGGCGAAATAGGAAAAGTGACCAATACCAATTTCCCGCCTTTTGTCTTGTATGACTTAAAGCGTTTTCAACATGAACCATTTTCAACCTGTCTAGCAAGGATACACATGTAATGTCGCATTCCCTGGTTATTGTCTTAATGTCGTATTCCCTGGTTATTGTCTTATCATTTTCACTCATGATTCTCCTAAATTCATTTATTCATCCTTGAATTCTAGTAGCCTATCGGTGTTTCCAGGTTGGTTTTTAGCTATGCTGGAACAGCGTAGCTTATAGAATACCCGGGGCTGTTTGGGAGCTGGCATGAAAGTAGAGCGTGCAAAATACCTAATATTTCCGATCTGCAGCAGTCCTGGCGCAGAATTTGTGTTGCAATGCAAGCCTTTTTTACCATTCTCTGTATGCTGTACCATTTTTGTCAGCCAAACTTCAGGGTTGTTGTTTTTTATGAACAATTAGAGTCATCGGCTGCTTGTTTCAGTTGTGCAGATTCGATCCTCCCCACCTTGTTTTGGCCATGCACAGAGTGTGCTGTACATAGGCATATCATAGGCAATTTGCAGCCGAGGCTGTTTTTTCCATGGAAATTTTGTGCCCATATTCATACAGTGCAGATATAGTTTTTGGTACAATAGGTCATCATCCATACTTGGAGCATTATATTTCGGCCTATTTCGGTTCCTAAGTGTGAGTATGTCTATATAGCTTTTCCTGTTGCTGTTTGTTTATTGTAATTTTTTGCTGGTCTCCACGATCTACGAAGCCTCCTCGCTTCAACTGAGATAATGCTACGCAGAAGCAGTCTCACTTCAGTATGAATTGAGGTTCATACAATGCACGTAGAATGCACTGAGAGCATGTGACATTGTGTGATGTAGGAACGAGATTGCCATGGCGTCTGCATTGAAAAGATGCCAAAAATTGAATTTTGTCAAACTAAGCAGCAAAATCGGTTCGTAGAAATGTGTAGGCCTAAGGCTTCATTCATAACATAAATCTATTCCTAGATGTCCTTGGTTATAAAAACAGGTGCTCTACTTATGGAAACTTTGCATGAAATGGAGATTTCATAAACACAACGGCTGTAAGAAAGTCATGTGCTATAACGTAATACAATGTATAGAGGCTGTCTCAGTACATTGTACACAAACGCAATCAGCTGATGTTGGGCTGTCACTGAGTGAGTCGGTTGCTGGCCCTACTTCGTCCTAATTAGGCTACATTACTTGTGAAGGGTGGGCAGGCCAGATGTTCATTTGTAGGCAAGTTTCAGCCAGTTTTTTAGCTCACCTGTGAGCTTTTGTCGTGGTGATGCGTCAGTCGTCTGTTGTTGTCATCGTCGTCGTTGTCTGTTAGCAGGGCACGTTTCGTAGCCGCTGGAGCTATTGATCTGAAACTTGGTACATATATACCCCTAGGTCACATGACCTATGACACCAAGTTTCGGTCCGATTCGATTCTTGGCTTGGCCTCCAGGTGGCGCAAACCAAAAACACAAAAAGTGCAATAACTCCTGAACTAATGACTGGATCGTCTCCAAATTTTTATCATAGGTGTATCTAATTAGGATACATAACATATATAACGGGTTTTTGATTTGACCTACTTTTCAAGGTCACAGAGGTCAAAGTTCTACAAAAGTAACAAACCTGCCGCAGTTCTTCATTATTTCACCGAGCGTCTTCATATCTTGCGTAAACATGTATTAGAGGGCTACCTTCAAAAATACCGAGTTTCGGCCCGATCGGACATCCAATATGACCACCAGGTGGCGTAACCTGAAAATCATCCAAGTGCTTTAACTCAGGAACGGCTTTACCCAGAGTGCTCAAACTTGATATTTACCTCCCTCTAGGTGACCTTTACAAGCACGTCAAATTTGGGCTGATTAAACTTCCAATATGGCCGCCAGGTGGCGTAACCCAACAATCGTTGAAGTCCTGCAACTTGGGAATGACTTGACCCAGAGTGCTCATATCTGACATGTACCTATCTCTCTGTCATTACACTATGTCCAAACGGGTGAGCACATGGTCCATGGACCATTTCATTTATTACCGCGGTAACTTCTGAAGATCGTTCAATGTGATGACTGACTGAGTGAATGGCCCCACTGACATTGTGACAACATGTCATGTATGTCAAGTCACAAATGCCAGTTTTCAAGAGTTTCCAAAATAACCTAATGGGCTGAGCTGCATAGGCCTTCTGCTGTACAATCCCCCACCACAGGGTTTTATGGGGTTATTGTTGGGGGTATGATTACTAGGGACAGGGTTTGGGTGGGGGCTATATTAAATGCAAAAATGCTGACTATCGTACGCCACACAGATGGTAGGCTGGTGAAGTGATGTCACATTTCCTGGTAGTCAAGATGACAAGATGTGAAAAAACATTATAATAGCCTGTCTCGTACAGCTAGGCTATTCCCACAACACTTTTATCCACTCCAAACTTTCTAGTCCAAGATAAAACACTGACTTTCCTGAGTTGCAAAGATTATGGGTACTGGTACCAGTCAATGCATGCATTGCCAATGTATGTTTTTGTCAGTCACCTTCTGCCCAGTAGGCCTAGGTAGGCCGTCCATTCCATCTGTACTTTATCACTATAAAGCCATGGTTGCAAATGCAAGCACCACAGGTTTAACTGGATCTGTAGAGCAAGGACATGAAGGAACGGAGGACAGCCCAACTGAATTGGTGTGCAGCATCTCCAGCGTAGCTTCAAGGCCGCCAGGCCTCTAGTTTTTCAATGAGATAAGACACGTCAGATCAGTTTAACGTCTTCTGCGAATCCAAATAACTGCATGATACAGTCTTTAAAGCCTCACTGTATTGAATTTTACGATATTTTCAAAGTGTTAGGAGAGTGCAGGTGTATGTCTCATAGCCTCTTAAAGGTCCCCAAAATACTTGCCTGATACGTACTTCAAAGAATCAAGCCCTAGTTTTCAGCACACATTGAAAAAACTGCAGGCAGAGCCCTAATGTATTCAGATAGACCACAGTACATTTTACACTACGCTAACGTCGGAGGACGTAAGCACTTTCTGAATTCAATAGAGTGAGGCTTTAAGTCTTATGCAAATGTCGGGTGTCGGGGTGGCGCAATGGAAACATCGGCGCCTGCCACCACTGAGGTCGCGGGTTCGATCCCCAATCATGCAAGTGGCTTTATGTGGTAGAGAGGGCGATCTCTCCTCGACATCGTAGGTTTCCTCCGGGTGCTCCGGTTTCCTCCTACCTATCGTCCAATATTGTTTGATGAGTAGCAATATCGTCCAATATTGTTTGATGAGTAGCTATCATGCCCTAAGTGACCGCTGGCATCTGTTTTTAGGGAGGTTTCGTAAGCGCTCGGTTAGGCCATACGACGACGTTTATCTATTGTTTGGGTATACCCGCACAATATAAACATCGTCGTAGGGCCTAACCGGGCGCTTGCGAAACCTCCCTAATGATGATCAGACATTCGTCGACTGTGTCAATGTCACAGCAACTGAGCCCGCTGGTCGAGTGATTAGCGCGCTTGACTACCAAACTGTGCAATGGGTCGGCGCGAGTTCAACTCCAGGCGAAGGCATATAGAAAAAATTATGAAAAAAAAAACTGCGAAATATTGAGAGTCCGTCGGAAGAGACTAAAAGCCGTGGTCCCTTGTACCTGAGTGTCTATGCCAGGGCAAGTAAAAGACACCACACAGGTGGACTGAGCCTGTCGTGACTTTCTCTGGCAAAAACCCAACAGGGTTACGACGTGATGTGATGTGATATGATATGATGTGATGTGATGTGATGTGTTGTGATGTGATGTGATATGGTACGTGGCACGTGACACATGATATATGATAACTTAAGACCCCTCTACTTGTTTTTCTGTACGGTTTGCATTTCAGTTCAGGCAGTAATGTTTGCTATTTGTCCTCTTCACTCAACACAGTCTGTGCCTCTTTCTTCAATGGTAGAGATCATAAAGTTTTCCAATGATAAATCATTTTGTTCAGTGTACAGTGATATCATAGGTGTAACGTGGATACTCACTGGCTTTGTTACAACCACCTGATTAAGCCATGTATCTTCCTCTTGGCTTTCAAACACTTTCTTCAGGGAAAGCTCTTGACATTCTCAATACAAGTCACCAGATTCATTTTCATCTTATGGACAACTACTGCATGCTGCACGTACATGTGACATTTATGATACCGTAGATGAAGTGCAGAACTTCTGAGAGGCTGGTTGCAAAAGGGACGCCATACTTGTAGCTCGCATTGCAGGCTACTTTTCATCTGTACTTTTCACAGTTGTACACCCTTAATCAAAAGTAAATGCACAGCTAATAAACTCAAATATTTCCCAAAATATTCAGCCTATCAACCTTTGCTCTTTACGGCAATTATTTAGGGCGTCAAGACACATTTTGAGACCAAAAACATCATGAACTTGCATGAGTTGTATTTTTTACAGAAGTTTAAAATTTTGATAAAAAAGTGTGATTTTCAATCGCATATTTTTTTAAACTGAAACCAACGCCATTTTAAAGCTTTCCTGTTTCTATACTCGAAGATATTTTCAAATTTCCAATCAGAGCTTCCATATCGTAATTATGAAGGATTTATCCAAAAGTTTCAGTCGAAACTCCAGCCAACTGTCCGAGTCTTATTTTACAATCTACCTTTCCTCATTGTTGCAAGATCAAGCTCATGAATAATAAGTTCCATTCATCGTAGATCAAGTTAGTAAATGGCGTCAATTCCATAAGAGGTTACATATTATAGGCCTGAGGCTCTTCTGCGTTCATGGTGCGTTAAGGTCAAAACTGTGTCAACCGATGAACTCTTTGCCTTTCAGCTATTGCCTACAACGGGTAACCCAGAAAAATGGCCATGAATATAAATAATATATTTGAAGTAACAACTGTATCTTTCAAACGACCTTTATTTAGCATAAACGAACGAGGCTTACGGTCATGCAGTACAACATTGAGCCTAGAAACGGGTCCAATCTCCATGAGGGACTTTCAGAATTTTCAGTTCTATCAGCAACCGCTAGATGTCTCACCTAGTTAGCGGTCCTGGCGTCAACCGGAAGTGATAACGAACATGGCGAAAACCATGACATGCATGATCATGATAGTTTTATTTTCGGTGCTAGGCCTACTTTACACCGCAAAAATGTCGGCCACAGTTGTTCGGGATTACGGGGACATGACCCTTGAACAGTTAAAGGAAGAATTAAGGTCGAGGAGTGCTAAGATATCTGGAAGGAAACGGGAATTAGTAGAAAGGTTAGTGTACTTTTTTTGGCCGCCGCGATCCGATCTGCCTGCACTGCACTGCTGCAGTGCATACCACAATATGTAGGCGGCCTACAGCACGTCACTGATACTGTACATTTTTGTCTGTGTTTTCACAGCGCCTGGGGCTGGGGGTTGATATTCCTTATACCGTCCATCCATGGAAGTATACTTCCATGCTCATACGAGTGTTGAGTGAGCAAACATTTATTGTATGTAGGCCTAACTTTCAACACAGCCATGACCCTAGCACAGCCACCTGGACTGGATCGTAAGTGGGTTTCATTGTTTAAGCGCGCTTAGGCCTACCGAGGCTAGGCCTACATAGGTTAGTGATATTAGGCCATTTTTGATTTTTCCAGGAACCCCTGTAAGTTATATATTATTGGAAAGAGTATGAAAAATGCAACATTTTGACACCAATTTTTTGGGTTTCTGTCCATTTTTGGTAAAGTTACAGCTGTTTAAAGATTCGTCCCAGTGAGTTTTCTGTCGCAGCTCCTATCTAGGCCTATTAATGCCAGCACTTAGCACATTATCAATTAAAAAATTGAACTGAAAGGTGGTGGCAACCTTGCATACTACTTCCAACCTTTCCATGGAAAAATCCAGAAGTATACGGTCAAAATGCTTTAAAACAGTTGTAAAACGCACTCATTTCATTACAATTTTCGTATAAACAAATAGCACGTGCCCAGTCTAAAAATACACAAAAGCCATCTGCGCATGCCTGAGCATGCGCACTCGCATGCATGAGCATGCGCACTCGTCCGCCATCGTAGCAGTAGATTACTTCCGGACTAAACACTGCTTACAAAAGAGCCTCGTGGAGTCATGTGGGACCTTAAACTTAAAAACTAACTTTTGAATCCATCGTAAATTAACTTCTTTTACGTCATCCTACTTCGCCAGCAAGGGCGTAGGCTGGTGTGAGCCTGGGGAGGTGCACATTTTTGCGAAAGCGGAACTCCTGCAGCTGGTGTAAAGTTGAAGAGTAAGAAAGGTGTTCTCCGGAGGGGGGTGTGGGGGTCCTCCCCCAGAAAATTTTGGAATCTGGATGCTCTGAGACATGATTTCAGCAGTATTCGTAGCCAAAATTTACACGATTAAGGTTGATTTTTTTTCTGCTTGCCCAGAGCGGAACTCTCTTACTGCTGCGGGAGGGTGCACGTGCACCCTGTGCACCCCCCCAGCCTACGCCCTTGGCCAGCCTTCGCGATGGGGTCTAAACATGTTAACCGATAGGTATGTCTACATATTTCATTTTGAAACGATCGAAAAACGGAGATTTTACAGTTTTTTTTACCTGACAACCAGCCAAAAGAACATGAAGAAAGGCCCTTGCCTTTGTCGGCCATGTTGATCAGCTGTACCCACAATTCAGCAGGAGATTTCGAAGAAAAGAGCAATCAAAGTGAGAGGGTAGTATCGTTGAAATCCCACAGGTGGCATAGGCGGTAGGTGAAAGTAGCTCTGTAAATTTCATTGACTACTTTGTGAAAAAGCTTGCACTGAGGAAATAAGGCTGTATATGAATAGAAAAAATACTTTCCTATTGATATTAAATACTAGATTTATGATCAATTGTAAACTTATGCTGTTATTCACCTCCGAAATGTATGATTTTTGTATTACGACAGAATACGAATTTCCAAAATGGCGGCTCCCTCGATATCGCTACATAGGTAGGCCTATTTAAGCATGGAGGTACTAGCATAGCTACTACATAACTAGGCCTGTACCTCCATGACCATGGCCCTGGCGATGGCTCTGAATTCCCCAAGGCCAAGGCTACACTATTCTAAGGATATTCTTGGATGAATTTTGACGAGGTACCTATTTAATTTAGGCCTACTAGATGTATAGGCCTAGGCCTAGGGCCTACCTAGGGAAAATTTAGTCTGAGTTGGCCCATCATACCATAGGCCTAACCCTGACCCACCTTCGATCCAGGTGCCTGGTTGAAAGGTCTTTCTTCAATTGATACTATAGATACCTAAAGTGCTTGAAATCATACGACAGGAACTTCAACTTTGGACAGCAGAGAGTAACGGATGCCCCAGTTTATACGATGAAGCTTCCAGACAGGAGTAGATACCGAGATATCAATACAAGCACAAGGGTATTGTCACTACTACTTGTCATTTAGTTACAGACGCCAGAAAAAAATAAGGTTTTACGGCAACCCTTAAAGGGGCTAAAAAAATTTTATGTTATGGTTATCACGAAATGCAGGTGATCACGTGATTGTATGATAGCGTGGGGTCGAGCACAAGGAATGATAGGAAGATGTTGTAGATTTTGAGAGTCCATCTTTAGTGTTCAGTCTATCGGCCAAGATCCAAGTAGGATCATACAGAGAATATAACCAGGAATTTGTCGTTAATGAGTACATTTCCAGTTAGTCTAGCCTATTATTGGCTTATTCTAGTTTCAAAATAGATTTGCTAAAATAGATCGTGTTTTTAATGTTTGCTTTTGCAGGTTCCAAATATCACAGAGACTGACGTAAGAAACTACCTCAGTTTATTCGATCAAAACTTGCGCGAGAAACCTAAAGACATGTACCATGGGAAGTTCCTGAGGACAATTCGCATTTCAGAATCTGGCCAGGAGAGTTTCATTTCTGCAAGCGTTAGTGCAGAAATGCGGAAGAATGTGACTTATTTTGTGGACTTGAGATTCGATCAGCATGGAATTGCCGAAACCCAATGTGAATGTGCAGTCGGCATGGGCCCGGAGGCTCATTGTAAACATGTGGCCCTAGTGTTATACGCACTGACGCAAGCCAAACAGGGCATTATAACCAAGGAAACATGCACACAAAAACTCCAAACATTTCATCATGTTAAAAAATATACAGGGTCCCCTGTGAAAATGAGAGATCTTAAACTGCGTAATTCAAAAACACTACTGGCATTGCCGTCCTTCGATCCGCGACCAGAAAAATATAGGAAAATGCCTGAGTTCAATGATAAGTTCAGGTCAGTTTGGTTGAATTCTACTGCTGTAGATCTGCCAATCAGGCAACTGTATCCTCCTGCAAACATCAGAGCGGTTTGTCACGATCATGACTACCTTTTAGAAACCCCAGAGAACAATTTCCTTGCGCACCTACAGGTTACTTCCATATCCAGTGAGCATCGTAAAAAGTTGGAGGAAGACACTAGAGGGCAGGGTAACAATCGACTTTTGAAATATTCCTGCTTGTCTCACTTTTCCCCTGTCAACCTCTTGAGTTGCCAAGTCATAGTCAGCTGAGCGCAAGGCCCATGGGCCTCTTGTTAAATTTCAGAGTTGAATATTTTCCAGTTGGCATTTTTACTTCGCAATAATCATGTTCACCACATAATTAATTCCACATACCTTAATTCCAAGCCAATCTTGCATGGAAAAAAGTTTGAGTCTCAGGCAATCAATGATTACTGTGAGCAGTATTCAAAGTGTGTTAAAGAATGTGGCATTGTTGTTCACAAGGATTTGGCCTTTCTGGCTTGTTCACCAGATGGTCTTGTTGATGCAGATGGTATAGTGGAAGTGAAGTGTCCATACACAGCTCGAGACATGAAAGTTGGTCCGTTAACTGTTCCTTACCTGGTGGATAAGGATGGAAATTTGAAACTGAGTGAGACACATTTATATTACTACCAGGTTATGGGCATTCTTGCATGTACAGACAGAAAATGGTGTGATTTTGTTGTGTGGACATTCAAGGATATGGTTGTTGTCCACATAGAAAGGGACAATCAGTTCATCAGTGAAATGATGTGTAAATTGAAAACCTTCCACAAAGACTACTTTTTAGATGCTGTCCTGGAGAAGTTTTTGTATAGAGGAACCGACAAGTTCATTTTTGACTAAACAAGGTGTTTTTGGGTTGGCCATATCCATCTAGTCCGTCCATGAATGTCCACATCATAACATCACACCATTTCTTGTTGGTACATGATCCATGTTTCACAAGGTTAGGCAATGTTGAAAAGAACTTCACTCAACTCTACACCAGCTGACTCTTACCGTTGGGCCTACTACTATAAACCTGAACCACTCTATCCTCTCATC
This sequence comes from Notospermus geniculatus, assembly GCA_002633025.1. Lineage (NCBI taxonomy): Eukaryota > Metazoa > Nemertea > Pilidiophora > Heteronemertea > Lineidae > Notospermus > Notospermus geniculatus. Next base: position 70,987 of record NMRB01003097.1, read on the forward strand.
CTTTCTCCCCAAAGATTTAGGTGATTGACAGGGCCAGTATCAGAGCAATCACTTATTTATAGAAGTACGGTATGCCTTGCCATAATTGGGACAAGATTTTGGCTGATGGCACATGACACATCTGTGGATGAATTCAGCTATAAAAACATAACTAACACATTTTTGTTGGTCATCCAACAGCCTGCGTATTGGCAACAGCTTTCACTCTCTTTAGTCTCTGTTGCCTGTTTTGTGATCAATTGATCTAGTAGAACCAGTTTGTACGCTTTCCATAGTTTAGAGTTTAATTGTCCTGATTACAGAGGTAAAACCAAAAATAGATAAGAGAGGACTCTTATCTATTTTTGGTAAAACTGAATAGGGATGACTAATGGGGATTAATATAAGAAAACTGAATAGACCATTCGACTCTTTTCTAGAGTTTCAGATTGTAAAGTTCCACTTGAAAAAGACCCCGGTTGGGGTCGAAAATTCGTGAATTCTGGAGATTGACTTCTTGTTTATTATCATTTAGTGTGTCAATTTTGTGCTTTTTGTACCTTGAAAACTGAATAGGGATGACTAATGGGGATTAATATAAGATTGTGTTGTCATGATAGAAACCTCCTTAATAGAGAGGTGTGTCCTTAATGGAAAGGCATCTTTTTGATAGGGGCATCTGCAGTATAGAGGTGTCCCAGCTGAGGTTCCACTGTGACTAAAAATGATCTGTTTATTGACTGGCTTGATTATCTTAGATTCATTTNTGAAGATGAATATGCAGTGATTAGGGGGGGGGATTTGTATGTTGTCAGATGGCAGGTTAAAACCAGGGCCCGGTTGCACAAAGAATCTTAAGTCTAAGAAAAAACTTAAGTCTGAAATGAAGTCATCTGATTTGCTGAAACCTGGTCACATGATGACTTAAGTCAAACTTGACTTAAGATTCTTTGTGAAACTGGGCCCAGACTTTTTCAGGAAAGGGGAGTTCTTCAAAAAAAACACTCCCTGTTGTTGTTTTCCAGGGAGTTATTTGGATCACTCCCCTCCCTGAGGAGGCCTGTTAAATAAAAATATTTTTTTAAATAAATATTTCCTTTTATTGCTGTTGAAAAGATTGTTACAACATTAATTTAATAGAAGTTGTAAAAAAAAATGAATAGTTAGTGATCATTTGATCTGTAGGTGAGACTATTTTACTAGTTGGTACTCAGATAATTCCGTGAAATACATGTAGGTAGTCAGGAAATTGGATGTTACCTCAGATCTACTGACTTGGGCCCGGTTTCACAAAGAAAGTTGGTGCAAGTCTGAGCCAAAATTCAGATTGTTGCATTACGATAATAATGCAACAATCTGATTGGCTCAATCCTCAACACATGACAGACTTTGTATACTCCTTGATTTAAGTATATTTCTTTGTGAAACGGGCCCCTGAATTTTCACAATATTGTGAATGAATTTTTTTGCACACCAAATCTGAACACCAACAAATAAAAAAGTCTCATCTATTAATGCAGTTTAAAATGCTGCATAATTCATTATCACATAAGTCCAGGCCAAACCAGGCAGAAAAAAATAAGTATCACAGTATCTTGTTGGTTCATTTTATGTCCAGCAGTCTACATATAAAAATAGATTTTTATGTGGTAAAAACATTTTGTCTCGTATTATTTAATAAACAAAACGGACAAAACCTACTTCTTTAATTGTCTGGTTTGGCCTGGACATTTTGTTTTGACTAGTCATTTTTACAGCAAGTTACTGTTACTGTTATTAAAAAAATGTTTGAAAGTAAATAAAATTATCATCACGATAAATGAACTAGTTTGCTGTTTATATATAACGAGACAGTGGTGAGAGAGTGAGCAGCAGGAAGCAGGCCTTCTCTTTTAAGGAGAGCTGTTCTCTTTGGGATCTTCATGTACAATAGAAACTTTATTGTTCATGAGGAACCCAAAGAGAATCCTCCCCTTAAAAGAGAAGGCCTGGGGCAGTCAATGAAATATTCAGGCATCTCTTGGGACAATACATTTTCTAAAGTTGCAGAGCATGTAGCATGTGATGATGATGTCCGACGCCATAAGTGATTCAGTGTGGTTCATCGGTTGGCAAAGAATTTTGTAGGTCTTTCCAAGCCCAATTAAACGTTCAATGTNAACATCCTGCTCAGTTCAAAATTGCATTTGTGTTGACGTAATTTAATCAGTGTCAGAAAAAACTGGTCTTCTACTGGAAGAGAAGGATGGATTCCACCAACATAATTTAGGTGATGCGCTGCATCCCCCAAAGAATACAATGCCTCCCTAAATACAGTTATATTCTCCAGACCGGTGTAGAAATGGACTCCCTCTGGATCATCACAGAATTGAACAATACTAACTTGGCCAGAGTGAGTAAAATTAGTAAAATTAACCGCACTAGACTGTGTGCTAACATTCCTTCCCTGATTGCAATCAGTCTGTGTTGCAGAGTTGGTGATTAAATCTGTAACTTCTTCCACTTGATCAAACTCGAAACGCATGTCGATACCAGAATCCTCTAACACCGAATTCTTTTCAACAACCTCCTCCTCCACGGTTTCATTTTCCTTGTCCTCTGACTTGTCCAAAAATGACAATCGACGTTGAGCCCTTTCAGCACGAGCAACAGCTGAGGGTGAGGGTTCTTTTGACCATGGGAAGACACTTGGGACTGCCCATTCATGAAGTTTTCTTCTTGTGAAGGGAGGGATTACCTTCACTTGTGTGGGGTCCAGACGAACGATAACAATACGAATACTGGAAATACTTGTTTATTTCTGCTGACAGCCGGGGACCATGGCCCCTACAGAATGCCGGCGTGGCACACCACACGCATGCGCAAAACGCTCATTGAGAACATGTGTCTCTATGGGGGTGTCCCCTTGCAATACACGGGGGCCCGGCGGAATATTCAACCGCCACATTCTCTTGGGTGTCGAGCCTGAAAAGCGGAAGGTGGCACTGATTAGTCAAGACTGTTCAGATCAGGGCTAAGATTCACAAAAAAATTCAAGTTAGAATCCTCTATTTGTATACCCCAGCACAGAACAACCCGTTTGTGGCATTTAATTCCATGTGAATGACAAGTAATTTGTAACGTAAACATCGCCGCTGATGGCTTCGTCTGCAGGCATTGATTGAACCCGGAAGTTGTGGTTGCCAGGACCGTTAGCAGGTGCCATCTTGCGGTGAGAATTGGTACCAACGCGCTCTGAAAGTTTCTCATTGTAGTCTGATTCCGTTGTTGCGGTGCTGGCCATCATGCCACCGAACATTGTAGGGTGCTACAACAGGTCCGTATTGTAGACAAACATAGGGTGCGGGAGGCTGTGCATTGTTGTGTAAAAGGGACCAACTTTGTAAGTCATGTCTATGCCAAGAGGTGATCGAAGTGTGGCATGAGGGTTACAAAACTCTTTCATCCATTGTATGGTGTTTTCGGTCGCTGCAAATGTGTTTGGATGAATAGCATCCTTCTTCTGCATGAAACTGACGTTCTTCACAAAAACATTGCTGTTCAACGATGCCACCAGCTTTGGGAAATCTGCATTGGCGACCTTCCCGATGTTCCGTGATTTTACTCTTTCACCAAAGTTCCTTTTCAAATTACAGATTTGTTGTCTGTTTCTTGCCAAATCACTCGGTGAGGCTACGCAGGACAAATCTCCCAACACTAGGCCTACCATTTCGATTGCATTTACTACCTGTTTGGGGGTTTGTTTGATGCAAGTTCTCGCTCCTTTTCAAGGACACTTGGTTTCGTTCTCATGTACGGTTCCTTGTTCCGGCTGTTTCCGTGGGTTTTATTCTTTTGGCAGTTACCCAGATACTGCACTATGGCGTATTTTGGTGTTCATTACCGCGATACATCTTGCTGATAATTTGAGTAGCCTTACCCAGGACTTCATCATCCTTCTCACTGTATGTTCTTTTTATCTTGTATATCATGGGCGCTTTCAAAAGTGGGTCACTCTGGCTAACCTTTTTTCTTGAAACGGTAGTTGTATCCATAATAGAGAGCTTTCGCTATCCCGATTCCGAGATCGAGAACGGGAATCAGCTCGATTTTTGTGTATGACGTCATCATTGCTTGGGTAGTCTTTTCCCGTTCTCGATCAGATCTCCGGCGTTCAGCGCGTGGTTCTCGGTGGGGATTCCGAGATCGAAAGACGCCCACTTCACAGCAAAAATGGCCAATATTTGGGACACCATTCAGGTACTAGGCCTACTTGTCGTTTGGACATGTGCAAAAAAAGTGCATGGCTCGTGGTGATCATGCTGTTTGGGGTAGAATGGTCAGCAGTGCGTGCATTGCAGTGTAAATTTTTGCAGTTGATTGGCATGATTGGGAACAACGCAGTCAACATGGTCAACAAGGGCAGCGTCACGTCAGTGTTGGCGTGGCCAGCGCCCATGTACGGACGACGTCACTGACGTCATATCTCGGTTCGGGATTGCGAAAACGAACTTTCTTGTTTCCGGGAACGGGTACGAGATCGAGTATCGTTCTCGGCGGTCCGGATCTCGGAACTGGATAGCGAAAGCTCTCTAATTTCTCCGTCTTCGATGACGACTTTCACGACAACAGTTGGCGAGGAGTGACTTTGATAAATACCCGAGTCGTCACAGGACAGGTCCTTCTCTTTGATTTCTGACAAGTCAACAACGTATATTGAATCAGCCTGATGATTTGGAATCACCTTCCAAATCTTTTCTTCATCAACATGTTCCAAGGCGCATACCTCAAGGATCTCTTTCAACCGGCATTTCTTGAAGAACTGCAAATAGAGGAAGATGCGGTTGTAGACGGTCTATAGGTTTGCGCGTCAACTATGATTTTAAATATGGCATGTATTGTAAACTAATTTTAAAAACTTAAACGTAACTTGCACTTGTAAATCCAAAAATAAAGTACAAAGAGCGACACACAAAGTGATACAGTAGGAGAAGTCGTCTCTCCAAACTTTCGGAAATTTTCGACCCCAACCGGTGTCTTCCACAGGCTTCCTCCTCCTTTATAGAACGTGCCTGAGGAAGACCCCGGTTGGGCTCGAAAATTTCCGAAATTTTGGCGAGACGACTTCTCCTATTTTATTGTACTTGTCAATGATATTTTAAGGATCCTGAACTACGCATAAAAATATTCGTCTCCACTTGAGATAAAAATCACTTGAACGCTTGTCCGTAAAGGAATTTACTTTTGGATCTTGAGTTCAGATGTTTGAAACTCGGTAAACGTAACTGCAATTAGACATACGCCTATCCCCAGTCAATTTGTTGATGACATACTGTGCTCTTATCTGAAGACAACGAAATGTCACTGCGAGTACTCATAATATTATTTAGAGACATGTGAATTCCCGTTATAAAAGTCGTGATCCACCAAAGACCCATTAGGGACTTTCAGCAACGCTCCGTATCATCAATAAGTGTCACGTATGACGTATCGAGCTAATGAATTTTCTATTAAAGTCATACATCATACGGATCGATCATACGGAGCCTTGCTGAAAGTCGCTATTGATGGATATTTCCCCACGTTGAAGTCCCTTCCGCTGTGCCACATTCTCAAACGTCATCAAAAAGTATAGAATATCATCACCATCAGCAACACTTGGCAGTTGTGTTGGTTCAGAAATACAGCTCACAACGCGTAACCATACTAGTCTTTTACGTAGAGTTTAGCAAGTTGACAAGGTTTGAGAGGAAATATACCAGGGGCCTTATTCACGAAGAGATCGCAAATATTTGCGTTGCGATCGGTTTGCGTGCGCGCAAATTATGCGTTGCGTGGTATTCACGAA
>NMRB01003098.1:22658-43627 GCA_002633025.1 Notospermus geniculatus
ACTGGGCTGTTAGATTGCCTGTGCATTGATCTGCTATTGTTAATTGTTCGCATATTACGTAATACATTTCAGCTATTGAAATGTGCGGGTTCACCAAGGTCATTAACACTTTCCTCAAACGCGACATCAGTCCGACGGGTTTTCCCAGACCGCCACACATATATTCCGTAATATAAGTGTCCAGTAAGGGTCCTGGGCAAAGGGATCCTTCTGCTTCAACGATACATGTTCCTGTGATCCAGTGGACGGAATGAGTTCAAAATGAAGAAAAACTGTCGTTGTAGCATTATGATCCATGGACTATTTCATTGAATCAATCATGTGACACCCCGTCTAAGATAATAGGATCAATCAGCATGGATGTAGTATCACCTGGATTCAAAATCGACCAATCGGCGTATTGATACCAGCTGGGTCAGTATTCTCGTAACAAAATGCCAACCTTGATCGCGGTCTCTGTGGTCGAGTTCGACTGGAACCCGAACTTCAACTCGATCGGTCGCCGTGTCGAGTCGCATCCGAAACTCGATAAATTCCACGGGTAGTTACCGTACGGTACTCTTTTGTTGTCATTATTTGACCTAATTCGTTGCTTGGGTTGAACCCTCGATGGAATGAGGGCCGAACTCGACCACTCAACGTGACAACATGGCGACCACAGCAAAAAACGTCGAATTCGCTGGAAAAATTGTACTAAGAAAATCGATTCTTCTTTCGGGAACCAAACAAAATTCACAACTGTTTTGTACAGTATGTTTATCTGAATTTTGGCCCAAAAAATCTGAAAGAAACTCAAACAGTACAGGCATGGTACTGACATGACTAGCAGACGCCATGTTTCAACAATGGGGAACTTTCATGCCGTCAGAGGCCGCTACGAGTTAGCGGTCCAAGAACGTCATGAAATTTGACGTCACAGGGCAGAAATGCATGCCACAACGTCATCCATAATGACGTGGGCGCCGTGGCCCACGCATGTGACGTCAAATTTTGCGACGTTCTAGGACCGCTAACAGGCGGCCTCTAACGGCAGGAAAGTTCCCCATTCGAGGAACTCGATTTTCCGTTCGGGCGAACTCCTACTCGACATGCGTACTTCAATTTAGATGTCATGAAAATCTACTCCTACTCGGCCCGCAGAATTCCAGTCGAACTGTTCGCGCATGCGTACAGAGAACCTGAGCGCCATATTCCACGCAGCGCTGAAATTTTTTGATACTTGGACGAAATTTTAAAACACGTATCGTTGAAGCAGAAGGGTCCCTTTGGGACCCTTACTGGGCTGTTAGATTGCCTGTGCATTGATCTGCTATTGTTCGCATATTACGTAATACATTTCAGCTATTGAAATGTGCGGGTTCACCAAGGTCATTAACACTTTCCTCAAACGCGACATCAGTCCGACGGGTTTTCCCAGACCGCCACACATATTCCGTAATATAAGTGTTGTCAGTAAGGGTCCCAAAGGGATCCTTCTGCTTCAACGATACATGTTCCTGTGATCCAGTGGACGGAATGAGTTCAAAATGAAGAAAAACTGTCGTTGTAGCATTATGATCCATGGACTATTTCATTGAATCAATCATGTGACACCCGTCTAAGATAATAGGATCAATCAGCATGGATGTAGTATCACCTGGATTCAAAATCGACCAATCAGCGTATTGATACCAGCTGGGTCAGTATTCTCGTAACAAAATGCCAACCTTGATCTCGGTCTCTGTGGTCGAGTTCGACTGGAACCCGAACTTCAACTCGATCGGTCGCCGTGTCGAGTCGCACCCGAAACTCGATAAATTCTACGGGTAGTTACGGTACTCTTTTGACGTCATTATTTGACCTAATTCGTTGCTTTGGTTGAACCCTCGATGGAATGAGGGCCGAACTCGACCACTCACGTGACAACATGGCGACCACAGCAAAAAAACGTCGAATTCGCTGGAAAAAATGTACCGGTACTAAGAAAATCGATTCTTCTTTCGGGAAAATTCACACTAACTGTTTTGCACAGTATGTTTATCTGAATTTTGGCCAAAAAAATCTGAAAGAAACTCAAACAGTACAGGCATGGTACTGGCATGACTAGCAGACGCCATGTTTCAACAACTCGAGGAACTCGGTTTTCCGTTCGGGCGAACTCCTACTCGACATGCGTACTTCAAATTAGATGTCATGAAAATCTACTCCTACTCGGCCCGCAGAGTTCCAGTCGAACTGTTCGCGCATGCGTACAGAGAACCTGAGCGCCATATTCCACGCAGCGCTGAAATTTTTTGATACTTGGACGAAATTTTAACACTGCTATTGACGCTAGATCGCCATCTTGAAAATCTTGACGTCATCGTCGGTGGGCCGCCATCATTTTGGTCTTTCAAGTGAGGCGAACTTCTTTTTCAAAATGTTATTATTTGCAGAAAACAATATTTATCTTGTCGAAAATGAAACAGAATAACTTTATTATTACTTTATATTTGCTCTACCGATGTTTGTATTTAATGTGTATCGACTCTATACCTTTGTACACCTATCTACAACATATATCTACGGTATATTGTAAGCGTAGAAAACGACGTGATGGGGTAACCGCTTTAGAAACAGAAGAATTTCTACTGTTCGCTCCGCGCGCGCGCTACTTTTCAAGATGGAAACCTACCGTCGATACTAGTGGTGACATCCTCGCCCAAATATCGCCACCGAGCGTCAAGTTTGACTGTGCGCCTCAGTCTATGATCGTCGATCCATATCCACCGTTGCCCTTTGCCTTGCCTCAATCCTGCAGGGCTGGTTCCCGTCTTTGCCGCAACAGACCCCCCCCCCTCGGGAGTTTTATGAATACGGGCCCAGGCCTTTCCTCACAAGGACATTTTTCCCTTCACATTTATGATTTTTTACTTGGTCGACAAACAATTGCCCGTTGATGTGGTAGATCCTATTCCTGCCCATCACATAAACGGAACCATTGCCAGTGTTCCTCGCAATTTGTAATCAGGAACCCGCATGGCTTTAAGGGGGGTTTACACGGTTCAACATTCTGTTGAAAGGTGTTGAATGTTGAAAGCTGTTGAACGTTGTTGAAAAGCTGTTGAACCGTCTAACCCCCCCCCCCCCTTCAACACCTTTCAACATTGAACACGGTCTTTCAACAGCTTTCAACATGTTGCCAGAAATAGGAAGATGGAGCTATTTTGGCAACTTGTAATCGTCGCTTAAGGGGGGTTTACACGATTCAACATGTTGAACGCTGTTGAACGTCAAAAGACGTCAAAAATTGTTGAACGTTGTTGAAAGCTGTTGAACCGTCTAAACCCCCTTTGAGCACGTTTCAACAGGCCTTTCAACAGCTTTCAACAAGTTTAAAAAATAGGAACATGTTCCTATTTCTGAAAACCTGTTGAACGCTGTTGAAAGGCCGTGCCTGAATGGTGTTGAAAGGGGGTTTACACAGTTCAACAGGCTTCAACAACGTTCAACAGCGTTCAACATTCAACAGCTTTCAACAGATGTTGAACCGTGTAAACCCCCCTTTATACCAATGCAGATTACCTGGTTACTTCTTGGTCCGTTTGCACTTTAACATTTTGAAAAACGCCTGTCTGAACTGTCTTCCGCAAATACAATAAAAGATGAAATTACTGCTGTGATTAAGAGCATTCAAAAGCTCACCAAGCGGCCTCATGAAGACCATAATAATCACAAGTATCCTCATATCCCCATGATCATTTCTAAGTGCACTTAGTACCATGTTACATATAGCAAGTGGAGAAACAAGTGCTAAGAACGCCACACTCACCATCAACAACATGATGGTCATGCTGTTGACGGGTGTTGTTGATGTTGTTGATTGTTGCGTGTTTTGTAACTGTTTCCGCTTGTTCCGACTTCTCACGACGTTATACAGGATCGAGGCGTTGAAGAAGACGATACAGACGAAAGGGAGACAGAACGAAACAACGCTGTTCATATTTTTGACCGCACGGTAAAGCATATCGCAATCCACATTTTCGATACAGCCACAAGACCGTCTGCCTTGTCTGAGGACGAGTAAATGACCAAAAACGGCAAACTGCATTAACAACAGACTTGCCAGTGCAGCGTAGGTCCATTTTCTAGTACAGAGGACCATCGCCTTTAAAGGGTATGTAACTGATATCCATCTTTCAAGAGTAACCAGTACGACCATCCAGTGAGAAAAGGATGGGACCGCACGGGAGAAAAAGTTGTACAGAGGGCAAGAAACGCGACTCAAATCTTCGAAATATACTTCATATAGGAATTTGGTTATAATTTCTTGCAGGGGTTCGCAAAAAAACGTTGCTGTGTCAGATACCGCGAGAGCTATAAGTAATATTCTAGTTGACTCCTGCCCAATTTTGCTGACAACTACCACTGCAATTGTTAACGAATTTAATATAATTCCCAATATAATAATTGCTGGTATACCGAATTTAGTGACGTCCATCATAGGAAGGAGTATGTTAACCAACCTCATGAAGGGATCTTCGTGAGAATCATCTTCTCCGCCCGGTTTGACAGCTGGAACTGCCTATAATCATAAAAAGCAAAGCAATCGTTGACAAACAGGTAAAAAGAATATCTGGGAGAGACTTTACTTTGTTGAAAGGTGTTGAATGTGATTTTAAAGTTGGTGTTAACACTGGTGTTTACAATGCATTTAGCCATTATAAACACGGTGTTAACACCAACTTTAAAATCACCGATGATTGTGGCATGGCCGCAGATAGCTAGGGACGGGCCCGACGTCATCAACAAGCGTATTTTGCCTATGTAATCTCGTTATCAGCGCTTGCTTCGTGTAGGTAGGTTTGACTAGGCCCACATGGTGTAGGTAGGTTTGTAGGTAGGTTTGACTAGGCCCACATAGGTAGGTTTGACTAGGTAGGTAGGTAGGTTTGACTAGGCCCACATAGGTTTGACGGGCAGGTTTGACTAGGCCCACATGGTAATCATTTTTTCTGAGCCCGCCCCACCAGGGGCGTAGGTAGCTTTTACGGCGTATGGGGGGGGGGCAAAATTGATTGAGTCTGGAGGGCGAAGCCGGAGGGCGGTCTGGGGGGTCCTCCCCCAGAAAAAAATGAAAATCTACATCCTCTCAGATGCATTTTCTCCACATCTGACACCAAAATAACTTGGCTTGAAGATGTAAAATGACCTTTTAGAGGAAAAATTGCTTTGTTCCTTTTTGCTCTGGGGGCATTTGCCCCTGCCCCCCCCCGCTATCTACGCCCCTGCCCACCGAAGGGGAAAACAGTAGCGTCAGTTTACCTTGTCTTTTATGGTTGTTTCATCCATGTCTCATCATCTGAGGGTCTTTAATAGACTTGAATGAATCACTCAGGCCGTCTGATAATTTATAACTGATTCCTTTACAGGGCAAGAAACTGTGAAACCCATCCGTGCAAAGTAGGCTCATCCACAACACACTTTGAAATATCTTTGACCATGTCCTACCTGGAACCATCATCCATAAATTTCCATTAGGCAGGTTGGACTCGATTCCTCTCGCGTCGAATCGATCAGTTGGCCAATCCTAAACGAAATATATATATGAATACTTGAAATATGAACGACAAAAAATGTCTGAAGTGTACCGTGCAACACGAATTAGAAAAACTGGATGGATAAAATTACAGCTGTGAATTAGCCTATCGCATTCGGAAAATTGCCTCAATTTGAAAAAAAAATAGGAGCAGTCAGCCGCGCTTATTGCCAACAGATGGCAGCAAAGTCTTAGCGGACCAATGTACAGGAAAACCTACGTGATTGCTGCTCGATCGATAATGACCGGGTCCGCTAGATGCATTGAATTGGACCGTAGTGACACCTAGTGGTCAACTCGCTGACAGCTCCTATTGATATGCACATGTACATGTATGCTTCCATGTCATGTTACGAAAATCGCAGGATCAAGTCCGGTAGTGAAAAAATACAGACGTATTACCACTGTTCTGTACCAAGCTTAGGCAAAAAAATGTTCTGTTTCTGGTTACCGCGCGCGTCAGCTCGAACCCCTGCGTGTCAGGAGATTTTTATTTTTCATTCTGAATGAAATTTGCGATGTCTTAGCCCCCCCCCCGCGCCATCTGGTGTGAACAAAATACATGTAAGTTACAACAAGCGAGTCGCTGAAAATCATTGCTTTATCATGTCTATCTACTTCCACAATGGTGACCGATAGACAACTTCAACAGAGAAATGCAATACATTTTATGGCAGATCACGTGGTTATAGAGGACAGCAGAGGCGGTACTGATCTCAGTATTTAGTCCTAGCGGTGAGATGTGGAACTAAATCTCATTTTCCGATATCGAATAGAATGTTTTTCAGGTTGGTCAACGAGGAACCAGCAGAACTACCGCTGGGCGGCGCTGGGAGCGGTTGCATTTTTTTGACGTCTCGTCCGTGCTGCACTGCGTCAAGAACGTCGTGACGCGACGACATTGCGTTGCGTTGCTCTGTTTTTGACGTCTTCGGTACAACCGCTCGCAGCGCCGCCCTGTCGGGATAAAAAGTTACGACGGTTCCCCATTCAATGGGCCTGACAGCGACATGAATAACGAGGGGTTTTATCAACCGGAACCGCGACATATAGGCCTAGCAATCAATAGAATATAGGCCTATTGATATAAACCAAAAAGAAACTAACACAATATCATTAGGTCGGTGATGTCGATAAATACGGAAGAGTTCTGCGGAAGATTGTCCTAGTTTTGCTCGATCGTGAAGAGGTACGTGTATGACTTGATATCAGATCATTTGGCTATTTACCCGCCCACTTCATGTTCTGAGTTGAACTGAATACAAGTCGTGAGAACCGTGTCTTAATCATATACACGTACCGAGGGAACACTGATGGTTACCGCGCGCGTCAGCTCGAACCCCTGCGTGTCAGGAGATTTTTATTTTTCATTCTGAATGAAATTTGCGATGTCTTAGCCCCCCCCGCGCCATCTGGTGTGAACAAAATACATGTAAGTTACAACAAGCGAGTCGCTGAAAATCAATTGCTTTATCATGTCTATCTACTTCCACAATGGTGACCGATAGACAACTTCAAACCTTTAAAGGCCTCCAACAGAGAAATGCAATACATTTTATGGCAGATCACGTGGTTATAGAGGACAGCAGAGGTGGTACTGATCTCTGTATTTAGTCCTAGCGTTGAGATCTGGAACTAAATCTCTCATTTCCGATATCCAATAGAATGTTTTTCAGGTTGGTCAACGAGGAACCAGCAGAACTACCGCTGGGCGGCGCTGGGAGCGGTTGTATTTTTTTGACGTCTCGTCCGTGTTGCACTGCGTCAGGGACGTCGTGACGTGACGACATTGCGTTGCGTTGCTCTGTTTTTTGACGTCTTCGGTACAACCGCTCGCAGCGCCGCCCTGTCGGGATAAAAAGTTACGACGGTTCCCCATTCAATGGGCCTGACAGCGACATGAATAACGAGGGGTTTTATCAACCGGAACCGCGACATATAGGCCTAGCAGTCAATAGAATATAGGCCTATTGATATAAACCAAAAAGAAACTAATACAATATCATTAGGTCGGTGATGTCGATAAATACGGAAGAATTCTGCGGAAGATTGTCCTAGTTTTGCTCGATCGTGAAGAGGTACGTGTATGACTTGATATCAAATCATTTGCCTATTTACCCGCCCACTTCATGTTCTGAGTTGAACTGAATACAAGTCGTGAGAACCGTGTCTTAATCATATACACGTACCGAGGGAACACTGGTGGGGTGTTTTCGTTTTCCATGATATCATGATCTGACGACATTCGAAGGTAAGTTGGGTATTTTGGAATGAGCAGATCGGCATTTTGTCCTGGTGTGACAGGGATTATAGTCCCCCTGGAATTAAGTCCGGTTTTATTGTTCAATGAGGGATTACGTATGCTGCAGAGACAATATTAGGCCTTTTTACACGGTGTGGGTGCGTTCCGGGTCGAGGAGGGTTCGGTTATTTTTCTCCGTGTGAAAGCGAAACAACTGACCTCCACCTTCCTCGGGCCAGTTCAGTTCGCCGCATGAGTCTCGGGACGGTGGAGGTAGGTGGAGGCAGGTGTAACATCTGTGAGTGTTTCTGTAGCTTAGTGTTCCCCAACAATAGACGCGGCCAAGAATGGTTATTGTTGGGTTAGTTGCCGCTTAATCCGTCAGGAGGGAAACAATAAGAAAAACACAGAAATACGGGGAACACTGATCGACGTTACACCGGTTATTACATGTATACAGTTTTCGCAAACCCCCGAAACGCCAACCCGAACGTCTATCCTTTTGTTCGATGCTGTCTTCGTGGCATCAACAATGGGTTTGGCGTTCGCGTTGGCGTTTCGGGGGCTTTGCGAAAACGCCCTATTCTCTCGTGTAAAAGCGAACCGACCCCACCGGCCTGGGGCGGGATTGAGCACGCTACCTGAGTGACATCACTCACGTACTTGCTGTAAGTTAGGCCTACCTGTGAAAAAATCACGCGCGAGATTTCTCAAGCACTGCTCATGCTGTTAGAACCATAAAAATTTTATCGATTTTAAGTGATATTTCTTGGAAATCGTGTACTTACGATAATTGTAAATAATGTCGAAACGTTGATACACGCCATTAGTGGCACGTTTCATACGCTAAAAGACGCTCTTTCCTATATCGTACTTCGTCACGGTTTCGTCAGATTTCCGAATTTTCTAAGTTTAAATAATATCGTAATTTGGGGTAGCATTAATGGTGGAACAGCTTCGGTATAATACAAGCTGTTACATTTACCATTATACATTGTACTACCCTACTATATTACGGTATTATTAGAAGTTAGAAAATTTTTATGACCTGGACTCGCGCCGAGGTAAGTTGGATTATCCCGTATACAAAAGTCCGATGTAAAATTGTCAGGACCGGGTACCAGTCTACTCCCAAGGAAAACTTCTTCCTCTTTTCAGCCACCGAGCCAATAAGAGTAAGGGACAAGTTGACACCAGACTAGCCCACACTCCACTACCACCAATTACTCTGCCTGTTACAATCGGATAACTGCTGAACGTAATGACATACATTAAAGGATAAATGCTGCTGCGCCCCCTACCGGTGCTGCTGTGACCACCAAGGGGGGGGGGCGCACCCGCCGCACGCCCCCTTTCGGCCAAAAAATCTTTAAAATCGACCGTGAAATTCTGAAATTTGGAGCAAATCATTGAAATTCACCGCAGATTTCAATGTTTCTAGCACAGTGCGCCCCCTCTTTCCCGAAATCCTGGATCCGTCCCTGCGGCATACGCTAAAAGACGCTCTTTCGTATATCGTACTTCGTGTTTCGTCAGATATGATATGATGATATATGATATGATATGGTAAGTTGGGGTAGCATAATGGTGGAACAGCTTCGGCATAATACAAGCTGTTACATTTACCATTATACTACCCTACTATATTACGGTATTATTAGAAGTTAGAAAATTGTTATGACCTGGACTCGCGCCGAGGTAAGTTGGATTCTCCCGTATACAAAAGTCCGATGTAAAATTGTCAGGACCGGGTACCAGTCTACTCCCAAGGAAAACTTCTTCCTCTTTTCAGCCACCGAGCCAATAAGAGTAAGGGACAGGTTGACACCAGACTAGCCCACACTCCACTCCCACCAACTCTGCCTGTTACAATCGGATAACTGCTGAACGTAATGACATACATTAAAGGATAAATGCTGCTGCGCCCCCTACCGGTGCTGCTGTGACCCCTACCGGTGCTGTTGCGACCCCTACCGGTGCTGTAATGACTACCCCTACAGAAGAACCCATCGCATGCGTAGAGCGGTCCACACTCATCGTCGCGGCGACCGTTCCATCAGTTATTGCATTCATACTCGCCATTGCTCTCATAGTCGTCACCATTTTCTGCTGCCGGCTTTTAAAAAGTAAGTGATGAACCAATCCGATAGAGGAACTTCACGTGACGTCATCATTGACGTCATAATTCGCAGGTAAGCCATGTTGGACGTCATTTGACGCTACGAATGCGTTGGACGTGACGTCCAACATGGCGGCATCTCGTCGCGGCAGTGACGTCACAATCGTCAGTGAAGAACCTCGACTTGATTATAACCCTTACACTGACAAAGCCAAATTTTGTTTTAAAAAAAATGACAAAGCCAAATTTTGTAAAAAAAGGAAAGTATGTAGGCCTCCATTTAAAAACGGAAAGACCTGTATAGACTGGTTCCCGCCCTTGCCGCTATATTCCCGCGACGCTCACGCTGGAACGTGCCGCGGGTGTGGACCGGCAAGGATTGGAACCAGTCTCTACTGTCAGTACCTGTACAATGGACCCTTTCTGTTTCAGGTAAGAAGAAGGATGCACCAAGGTAAGTCAGTATTAACCCACTAAGGATTATTATGGAGTTTTCGCAAAGCCCCCGAAACGCCAACACGAACGTCTACCCTTTTGTTCGGTGCTCTCTTCGTGGCATCGAACAATGAGTTTGGCGTTCGCGTTGGCGTTTCGGGGGCTTTGCGAAAACTCCCTATTGAAGTTTGATCCAACCCGAAATCACCAGTGCAAGTTTTGGACAGTCTCACTAGGTAACACTAGGTTATCAAGCCTCATGCCGATTTACCGGCGGTGATGGCATTCCGTTAACTCCACACCAACACCACCGATTCAATCCAATGAAATTCGTGTCAGCCGCCACAGATCAACAGGGTGGCCAATCAGAGACTGCGTTACAGACACCGAAGGCATGTATGGTGCAGCAATGTTTACTTCTGGGTTCGGCTCTTGTATGGCGATGTAAATTCAAATCTGATTGGTCGCGATTGGGCTGTTTCATCAAGCAACCATTCCGGGCGATATGATCAGCCATGATGTATTTATGCAAAAACAGCAATAAACAAAAAAATATTTTTTTCCTGCGATCTTGTTATAGGCTATATTTATCGGACGAAAGTTTCTTCTTGACAAAAACTTTTATTAATTTGAAAAACAATCATGTCGTATTTGCAGTGGGGGTGCACCACAAGAGCAGCGAACAGCATTCCTGACAGATTTTCTTCTGGAGTGGGCCTGGGGTTTGTGGTGTGAGCCGTGCGAACTAAGCGCAAACCCCAGGTTAGCCTGGATGTCAAGCCTCCTAAATAAAATATTGATGCGAAGTTTTTTCCAACTGCAGGAATAATGTTGCAGTTGGTCTTGAAACAATCGAGGAGGCTCGAACGAGGAGCTTGCATGAGACACAATCAAAACGATTACAGCTCTTACAGGAAGGAATGAGAAACCTGGGTTATTCATCAAAATGTGAAGGTAAACACGACAGTAAATACAGTCGAACCTCTCTATTAAGGACACCTTCAGGACTGACAAATGCTGTCCTTAATTGAGAGGTGTCCTGATTACAGAGGTTGACATGAATGGAAATGACCAGTTCGGGACTGAACATTGGTGTCCTGATTAGAGAGGTGTCCTCCTGGCAGAGGTGTCCGTTAAGGGAGGTTCAACTGTAATAGGGTTTTAATCTCCCATCATTCAACCTCGTCCCCGGGGGTATAGTTCGCTCAGACAACCTCGGACCACTCGCTCACTAACCCCTGGAATCAGCTTTGGATTTAACGCATTTGATTGGTTGACAGGAAATCGTCAAATATACCCAAGAACATACCCAAACAAATTTTCAAAATATTTTTGGATCAAATCAAAAGGTTACATGTACCTATATCCAGGTTTGATGATTTTTTTTGTAAAAAGTACAAGTAAGTATTTCAGATTAATTATTTTGACTCGTGCTGCCACCTATACTTAGACCACGATTCCTGGTCTAAAAACCAAAGCTGATTCCAGGGGTTAGTGACGCATCCGCCATATTGTCAGAAAGCGAACGACCCCTGGGAACGAGGTTGCCCATCATTGGCTTCAGAACCCTTAAAGGGCCACGTATTCCGCTTTTTTGTCGACAGCCAACGCCACTGGCGGTGATTGCATCATTCTCCAACACCGTAGTTCTGCCTTTCGCCCCAGTGTTGGAGAATGTATGATTACAATACAATGCATGCGTGGATGGATACCGTAGAAANAAGGGCCACGTATTCCGCTTTTTTGTCGACAGCCAACGCCACTGGCGGTGATTGCATCATTCTCCAACACCGTAGTTCTGCCTTTCGCCCCAGTGTTCGAGAATGTATGATTACAATACAATGCATGCGTGGATGGATACCGTAGAAACGAGAACTACTGTACATGGGGCGAGGTTGATAAGTGGGAGTTAAACAATAGACTGACCTCCCGTGGTTGCGAAACTACGGTATATCGGCCCACGATAGGAGTTTCATTGAACTAAGGCCCGTATGCACCAATCTTGAACTCAGGTTGAGCCACAACTTTTCCATTGTCACATCATGCCTACACTCCTCTCGCAGTGTTTCGTTTCGCTCCGTACCTACGCTTCACAAACCACTGCTTCGAATGGCCGGTATTCTGCCGATTTACCGCCAGATGGCACCACTACTGTTCAACCAATCAGCGCCCGCCATCAGGCTGCAACTGAGCAAAATCCTATAACACTTTCTCCAGCGCGACAGCGGGAGGTATAGTGGTGCCATCTGGCGGTAAATCGGCAGAATACCGGTCATTCGAAGCAGTGGTTTGTGAAGCGTAGGTACGGAGCGAAACAAAACACTGCGAGAGGAGTGTACATCATGCCCTGGCAAACCTGAACAATTGAAAAGCTTGTTGTTTGTACCAGTTTTCGTACATGCCGTCAGTCACGTGCTGTCCGTCGCATTTGTACAATCTTCGTTTTCCCAGGAACTTTTCCGATCATGCTCCTTCCGTTCGTGACAAGGTAACTTCCTTTTTCAGGGCTCGAGAATACTGAAACAAGCTTCATGGTCGAAGTACCGATACCGCCGGATATTTCAACACAAAACCATGGTAATTGACATTCTCGTACTCTTATGCTGCGTTCTTCAGGACTACTGAACAGACGCACATTATTCAGTACTCCGCAACAATATCAGAACTACTGAACACATGCCCATTATTTAGTACTCCGTAACGATATCAGAACTACTGAACACACGCCCATCATTTATTCCGTACGTGACAAGGTAACTTCCTTTTTCAGGGCTCGAGAATACTGAAACAAGCTTCATGGTCGAAGTACCGATACCGCCGGATATTTCAACACAAAACCATGGTAATTGACATTCTCGTACTCTTATGCTGCGTTCTTCAGGACTACTGAACACACGCACATTATTCAGTATTCCGCAACAATATCAGAACTACTGAACACATGCCCATTATTTTGTACTCCGTAACGATATCAGAACTACTGAACACACACGCTCATTAATAGTGAGTTTAAGAAACCATACGTTAACGCTAACGCTAACGCTAATTACGTCAAATTGACGTCACTCCCCGAAGAAATACAACAGGGCCCAGTTTCACAAAGAATCTTAAGTCTAAAGTTTGACTTAAGTCATCATGTGACCAGGTTTCAGCAAATCAGATGGCTTCATTTCAGACTTACGTTTTTTCTTAGACTTAAGATTCTTTGTGCAACCGGCCCCTGATTCATTCGATGTGACGTCAAAACGATGTCAATAACGTTAGCGTTAGCGTTAACGTGTGGTTTCTTAAACTCACTATTTAGTACTCCGTAACGATATCAGAACTACTGAACACACGCCCATTATTCAGTACTCCGCAACGATATCAGAACTAGGCCTACTGAACACACGCCCATCATACCAAAATCATACCCATCATTCTCTCAGAACTACTGAACACACGCCCATCATTCAGTACAACCCCGTAACGATATCAGAACTACTGAACACACGCCCATCATTTAGTACCAAAATCATACCCATCATTCTCTCAGAACTACATGTACTGAAAACACGTCCATCATTTCAGGCCGTTTTCTATTTTTAGATGAAGATTCGTCCGATGACGATAGCAAACACGACTACGTCAACATGCCGCCCAACGGTATGTCATTGAAAGTTTTTTCCTGTCTAAGTGTCTTGAATAGCCTGAGATTGGCCAATTTGTCATGGTGTGGCCAGCAGCACACCAGGCGATATCGCAAGTAATCTGCTCGCCACCGAGCAAAATCGGCTGTTGACGCCAGGTGTGCGCTGGACAGCGATGCGTGGAATCTTCCCGCCAGCGATGCTCGCCCATTATCAAACAATACCAAATCCATATCGCCAAAGACTGCGGTGGCTGGCGAGAAGATCGGTGCCGATTATTAGGTCGCTTGCGATATCGCTTGGTGTGCTACTGGCGATATGCACGTCGATGGTAGCTCACTTGTGTGCATCGCAAAAAAGTACTCAATGACTGGCTTAGACATCAATAGATTATACATGTATTATCTTGAGTGAGTTTTCTTTTCCGTGGCACCAAGTATTTCAATCCTGATGTAAAGTATGATTTAACCTAACTTCAACATGGGCAAAATGCCAGGGGCCGGTTGCACAAAACTCATGTTAGCGCTAACATGGTGTTAGCGCTAACTTTTATGTTAAATGACGTCAAAATCCATTGTCATTTTACGTCATTTAACATGATGTTAGCGCTAACATGATGTTAGCGCTAACATGATGTTAGCGCTAACATGATGTTAGCGCTAACATGAGTTTTGTGCAACCCAGCCCTGGCCTGTACAACAGACAAGATAAAGTGAACACAATGATCAAACCACAAACTACAATATTTACCAGCTGACTGAGAACGACCTTGGATTGTTTGCTACATGTACAATGTATACAGGTATAGGGTGGTCAAGTGACCCTATCATTAGGTAACTGCGACAAGGATTATTTACCACTGACCTGTGCACATTTCCAAGCTTGGCACTTTGCCCATGCTGAAGTGAGGGTGAATCATACTTTACAGGTATAGATTCATCCTTTTTTCTAGCTAACNCTGTCACATTTTCTGAGTGTGCACTTTTAGAGCAGTGGGACGTGGTTGCATGTTGATCGTAACTTTAACTCTCGATATTCTGGCAGTAACTTTGTATGTACTTGAAGTCTTTCACACAATTTATTGATAACTACAAGGGCTCACACTTGGGTCTAAAATTAGGGAGAAATAATGTCTCCCTCCTCAAAATTTTGGGAGACTTCACTCTCAAGAGGGAGACTTCACATAAAGTTTGTGGACGACATATCGAACAAAGTTGTTTGATTTCAGCCTCTTTGCAAGAAATTAACACTTAATGATGATATTTTAGGGCATTTAGGAGCGGATTTGGGCATTTGGGGGTGCAGAAAATGCTTCAGAGGGGATCATATACCCGGTACCCCCTCCAAAAAAAAATGTTTTTTTTTCGACTTTATGTCTCCTTGGGAGTTATTTTGGGCGAAATTTTCGCCCCACGTTGCCCACATCGCCCCCAAATGTGAGCCCTGAACTACCTTGAGATTTTTTTTAGGTAAACTTGGCTGCAAAAATCTTAAAGTACCAAACACGGGGGCATTCAATGCCTGACAAACTTGTGAAAATATATATTTGCTTTAGGTATGGTAATTCACAGCATTTGCATCAGTCTTGCTGTAAAATCGGAATTCAGAATTGAAGGGGGGGGGGTGACTCTTCCTTGAACTCATCTCTCATACGTCTTGAGCTGGCTGAATTTGCATTCAATAATTACAATTTCTCCCTTCTTTACCATGTTAACCAACTGTGTATCCTAATAATTATTATTTTGTAACACTGGTTGATGGTACAAAATGAGGTTGCATCTGGTTCTTTCAATTTTATATTTAATGAGACAAACATTGTAGCTTGTGATATTCAGAAAAATGGTTTATTTCTTTCAACAAAAAACTAACCTCATCAGCAACTCTTTCACTTTACTATTTTAAATGAGGTTTATTCTCAGCAACTTGCATCTCATGTTACACTGCATTAGAAATATGAGGTTCGAGTGATGTTAGCGAAATTAAGTCATAATGACCACCCTCTAACAAAAGGATTGTGATGAAAGGGCTAAATCTATATTTTTGAGAGCATCTTAGGACAGTGATGTTTTCAGTTGTTGAGTTAATTCATAATATTTGGTCGTAAGGTGTTAAGAAACCGTGTCGCCCAGAACCAGAATACGCGACTTCTGCTGTAGCCCTTGAATCTTCTTAATTTGTTTTGTGACTAAGCTAGGCTCAGACGGTGGGGATGGTCCTACCGACCGTGGTAGGAACTTGATATGGTTTCTTTGGGCTTCAAAATATGATTGCGGACATGTCAATCGGAGCATTGTTATGACCTTAGTGATGATTGCATTATTGTGATTATCATTTATATCAAAAATAGATATTAAAGCCATGAGCAAAATTTTTGTTTATACTAAAATGTCGATTTAGCATGTCATTAATGAATGACGGGTTGTATTTGTATGTTGGCTGCCTGGTGAAGTCCTGCAGTTGTGAAGGGATGGCCTACTAGGTGTGGTCATCTTGTGCTGTGATAGCTCACCTGTGAGCTGTAGTTGTCATGCGGTGTCTGTTCGTCGTCCGTCGTCCATTAGCAGGGCACGTTTTGTAACCGCTGGGGCTGTTGATCTGAAACTTGGTACATATATACCCCTAGGTCAGATGACCTATGTCACCAAGCTTCGGTCCAATTTGATTCTTGGCTACCAGGTGGCCAAAACAAAAAACACAAAAAGTGCAATAACTCCTGAACTAATAACTGGATCATCTCCAAATTTTGATTATAGGTGTATCTAATGAGGAACCCGCCCGCCGTTTATCCCGACAGGTCGGCGCAGCGATCGATGAGACCGAACCGACGTCATTGACGTCGTTTTATGTGCTGACGTTGCGTCATGAAAAAATCTGCTGTACATTTTTCTACAGGAAAAAATAAGATAAAGACGTTGCCGTTATCGCCATCCTACCTCTTTATTTTAAGAAAAAAAAGCAAAGAAATTGCAAAAATTTTCCTCCGCGACAAGATGGTGTAAATTTTAATGTTATGCGACCGAAAAAACAGGGATTATTTCACGCCAGAAGTTAATGGAAATGACTTGAAATCATGTTGAAAAAAGAAACTTCGGTCTCATCGATCGCAGTGCCACGTCGTGACGTTAGGTTAGTTCGTCCGGTTCCTCATTAGGATACATAACAAATCATCAAAGTGCTAGATAACTTAGGAACGACTTGACCAAGAGCGCTCACGGCTCCCTCTAGATGACTTTTATGTGCATGTGAAGTTTCGGCCCGATCGGACATCCAGTATGGCCGCCAGGTGGCATAACCCATCAAAGTCCTGTAACTCAGGATTGACTTGACCCACAACTTGCTCATAACTGATGTATACCTCCCTCTTCTGTCATTACTTGGTACTAATATGTCCAGCAAACTTATCCAACCATGCACATTCGATGAATAAAATTCTACATCACCCACTACACATGCTCCAACACTGCGGTATCCCTTACATCATGTACATGCATCATATCAAACCTAGGCCAGAGTATCAGCTGAGTGCCAGGCCCATGGGCCTCTTGTTCTTCTACTGCGTTAACTGATGTAAGCAACTGCAGTGTATGACTATCGAGATATTGAAATACCCAAACGTGTACCGACTGTCACTTGTGGTTTGACATGTTCATGATCCTGCATATTATATTATGGTCGAATCGCTGCATGTTGTACATCAAGTCTGATTGCATATTGAGCAATAAACCCAATCACTTTGGCGATGTACCATGCTGTAGAAAATCAATAGAATCGGGCAAGATCGATTGAGAATTGTATGTGGTCCATTCAAGGTGTAAGTATATCACATACAGGCCCTGAAGAGCATTATCTACTGCAACAATGTGCTATACAAGGCAGTGTAATGGATTTTCTCTGCTCAGATTTTCTGTGTTCTCCAATGAAATTCGAATGTCAAGTGGCGTGCGGGAATGCTTCATTGACTTTACAATTCAACCATAATCAGAGCAATGAACATGAAGGTCGATGTCGATGCCACTACTCCTGACTGGTAAAATGTAAGTTTGACATGGTTTGGTCGCCGGAAAGTCACCTCTCGTCATGTACAAGTTACAGTACGTTGCACAATTGACCTCCCTTCCGCACCGCACACCATCCGCGTACCACATGCAGCGTCATGCGCGTACCGTCCTCATGTCTTTCGCGGACGTCGTGCGCCATCATGGAAGGCACGCAGTGAAGACATAACGTCATTTGCCTGTGGTGCTCGAACAAGAGACGTGTGCCCCTACCATACGCAATGAACTGAAGTGTACTTTCCACGCAGCATACGCGGATAAAGGTAGGTCAATTGTGCAACATACTGTACCTCAATATATGTTCCATATATATGTGGGTGGAGCTGTGCGTGTTAGCATGCAGCATGATGTCAAGGCGTGTAGGAGATTGGAAGTCTTGTGCCTGCATCAAAGCAAGTGGTTCATTTCATTGGCTAAATAAGGTCACTAAAATTATTACATTTGCTGAATTGAACATTCGAATATTAGGGGTAATGATATTAGCATTTGTCAGAAAAAACACAGTGCTGTGCAGCTTCTTCACATGTGGATATGACTGAACTATTGATATGACCAGGATGAAAGTGTGAGAGAATATCTTCTGTACCGGTAGTTGTTGCATCCTGAGAATCTCAGGTCACTTACGGTCATACCTCAGTGTGAGAAGGGGAGCCGGTTGTGAAGACCCTGGGTGCGAGGATGTAGTTGTTGCTGACTTGTCCTGAGTCCATGCCACTCCAGCAATAAAAATAAAACGATTGTTTGGTTGGGGTCAATATGATGTTGCTCCATGGTGTGAAGGAATGGGGAGCGCCAATTGGTCACGTGATGACTACTGATAGAGCAGACGAGACACCTAGCGTTGACCTAGGCCCATTGTTCGAGAGATGCGGTTCACCAAGCACGACCAATCACACCTTGAATCGTCATGAATAATAGGTGGCATTGGTGTACTATCAGTTCAAAACCACGCGTATATTCTCGCGTGGTCTGCGTGATCGGGGTTCCCTATTGGTACATGTCCTACACTGTGAATTGGGAGTTCCTTTCGTCCCTCCAGCATGTCCTGTTTCGACCTATTCAGATCAAGCTTCAAAATAATGAAGGTTCTATTCCTTTCGTATGCTGAATAAATGCTGAATTTTTATTTCCTGATCAAATTTTAAACACAGTGCCAGACAGGATTTTCTCATCAAATTATTGCATGACAGTCGAGCCACCCAATCAAGTCAGGCAGCTGACCTCAGTTCAAACTACTGCCTGTTAGTTTCATGAAAAATGTCAATAAAATCAACAAAACTGTGTTGATAAAATAAAGTCAACAGGACAAGTATGATTGTAAATTATTTCTTTGCAAATGTGATGAGTGTACAAAATGTACCAGCCACAATAAGATGAGTCCGTATCAACAGAAGCACATGTATAACGTCTGAGGACAGCCACTGCCTGCTGTATCTAAGATACCAAATTATCCTAGATCAGAAAATTTGGCCACTTTATTCATTGGGTCCTGTGATCAAATCTGACATCTCTATGATTTAAGATCAACAGCATCAAGAATCTCTCACTATAATGTAGACAACAGCTTTCACTTCTGGGTCCATATTCACCAACATACTTAAGTGAAAGTATGATACTTATCTTTTGTGTTCAACAAAGGATAAGTATCACACTTAGGCTGCTTTTCCACGAGACATTTGCGGACGCGGTTTCGGTGGCGGGAGCGGGTGGAAAAAATCGAACCAACGTATTTCCCATTAGCTATTTCACCCGCACCCGCTCCCGCCACCGAAACCGCGTCCGCAAACGTCTCGTGGAAAAGCAGCCTTAGCCTACTTAAGTCTAAGTGTGACACTTATCCTTTGTTCAACAAAAAAGATAAGTATACACTTTGACTTACGTATGAATACATGTTTGGCCCAGGGCCCATATTCATAAAACTACTGAAGTCTAAGGCCCGTATTCTAGAAGCATCCTTAACTCTAAGGTCCACTTTAAGCTTTTGTATTCCACCCTGCAAACAATAGCTAAAGGTCAACCTTTGAGTTAAGGAAGCTTCTAGAATACGGCCTTAAGTGTCACACTTATCCTTTGTTCAACACAAAAAATAAGTGTTACACTTTAACTTAAGTATGAATATGCACCCTGGTCCCTTGTTCACCAGGGCGAGTTTCTGTTGAGATTGCCTGCTTGTAAGTGCTCAAACATCAAACAAGGAATACATGTACCATGGGCAGAAGCCCTCTGCACCACATTTGGTTTTTATAGGCATTGGCTGGTTACACTACTGCATGCAAAACCCTTAAAACCTACTTAAAATCGCCTTACTTTTTTAAGGTGATATTTTAAGATTGTTTCACAGCTGCCCTACTTACTTGGCTACTTAAAACCGCCTTAATATCCTTAAAAAACGTTCAAATCCACTTAAACCTGTCTTAATAAGGGCCAGAATTCGCCTTACTTTTTAGCTCACCTGGAGTGAGCTTATGTCGTGGGTCTGCGTCCGTCGTCCGTCGTCGTCCGTCGTCGTCGTCCGTCGTCGTCCGTCGTCGTCCGTTAGCAGGGCACGTTTCGTAACCGCTGGAGCTATTGATCTGAAACTTGGTACATATATACCCCTAGGTCAAATGACCTATGACACCAAGTTTCGGTCCGATTCGACTCTTAGCTTGGCCACCAGGTGGCGGAAACCAAAAACACAAAAAGTGCAATAACTCCTGAACTAATGACTGGATCACCTCCAAATTTTTATCATAGGTGTATCTAATGAGGGTACATTACATATGTAACGGGTTTTTGATTTGACCTACTTTTCAAGGTCACAGAGGTCAAAGTTCAAAATTTTGCTTTTAAGTGGCACGTTTCGTAACCGCAGGTGCTATTGGCCTGAAACTTGGTACATATATACCCCTAGGTCAGATGACCTATGACACCAAGTTTCGGTCCGATTCGA
>NMRB01003099.1:23215-51776 GCA_002633025.1 Notospermus geniculatus
CAGATGACCAATGATGGTCACTTGCGACAAGCGCCTGCTTTTGACATGTTTGATGGAGCGGCTCACATTTATATCACCCATATGTTGTGACGATATTGGAAAATCTCAGGTACTATACATACACTCTTAGCCGAAAAGGTTCCAGATAGAACCTTTTAGGGTTCTTTGACATGCTACACCTGGAGAACCCCAAAAGGTTCTATATAGAACCCTCTGAAAGGGTTCTGTTAAAGAACCCTTTGGTAAAGAACCCTCAAAACACTAAAGGGTTCTGTTAAAGAACCCTTTGGTAAAGAACCCTCAAAACACTAAAGGGAAATTGATGTGATTTCGGGGGGCGCCTTCCGGGCAAATTAGTGGGCCATTGGTGGCAATTCGACAAGTGTCGGTAGAGCCATATCGGTCCTGATCGTTGAATTTGCAACGTCCACCTGTACAAACTTCCCCCGCCTTGCGTGAGCCATGGAGGTATTATTAAGAATACCTACATGCTTGAGCCAGGTTGGCACAAGGGAAAGGGCAGATTCACCATGAAGCAAAGTCTGCACCTCTTGAATGTAATATAACTTTAGTCTTAGCCAATAGGCCGAGAAGCTACACAGAGTTCAGTTGGATGGGGTATACCAATGCACAGCACATGTTCTTGTATGGTTTATGTTATACAATTATAGTCTTTATAACTTTGAAAGAGAAACAACCACAACCTAAAATGTGTCTCATATTTCAAACCATAGTTTATCAACATACTTATTTGTTTGTTTTCGTGAGTCATCGGTTCTGTATTAAATTACTGCGAATTAGAACATAATTGTTGCTATCTTGGTTTACGCTCGTCAAAGAACCCTATGGGTTCTACCAATGCAGCAAAGAACCTTAGGGTTCTATATAGAACCCAGGGGTTCTTCAAAGAACCCTCAAAGAACCTTTACGCTCGTCAAAGAACCCTATGGGTTCTACCAATGCAGCAAAGAACCTTAGGGTTCTATATAGAACCCAGGTGTTCTTCAAAGAACCCTCAAAGAACCTTTTCGCTCGTCAAAGAACCCTATGGATTCTACCAATGCAGCAAAGAACCTTAGGGTTCTATATAGAACCCAGGTGTTCTTCAAAGAACCCTCAAAGAACCTTTTCGCTCGTCAAAGAACACTATGGGTTCTACCAATGCAGCAAAGAACCTTAGGGTTCTATATAGAACCCAGGGGTTCTTCAAAGAACCCTCAAAGAACCTTTTCGCTCGTCAAAGAACCCTATGGATTCTACCAATGCAGCAAAGAACCTTAGGGTTCTATATAGAGCCCAGGTGTTCTTCAAAGAACCCTCAAAGAACCTTTTCGCTCGTCAAAGAACCCTATGGGTTCTACCAATGCAGCAAAGAACCTTAGGGTTCTATATAGAACCCAGGGGTTCTTCAAAGAACCCTCAAAGAACCTTTTCGGCTAAGAGTGTATGCACCCATGCACAGTTAATAATCCTAGGTGTTAAATAAATTAGATGCCACTTCTACATGCCGTTTTTTGCGTCGAGAGAAAATTCTCCTCTACGGTGGCTGATAAAGGCCATCATATTTTAATTTTTCTTAAGTCGGGCGCCCGACTTACGAAAAATAAAAATATGATGGCCTTTATCAGCCACCGTACTCCTCGCATATGATGTTGTTAAATACTTTCTGTTAATTTGCCCTGAATGCAAGATTGTCTAGCCTGCCGTTTTTGCTTCTAGGGTGCTAATTACCGAAGGCATGGTAAATACAGTCGCAGTATCCCATTTTTTCACAGCTTCTTTACTTTGTTAGCTGGTCTACAAAATGTAGGCCTATATTAGGACATATCAAAACAGGGTGGACTACAAAACAAGAATGGCAAACTTTCAGTCATTACATGTCTTCCCACGTAACCTGAAAATCAATGCAACAAATAATGGCCTGCGGATTACATGTATATCAAATCAGGTAGCTGGCCAAAGTATTTTTGGGTGACGGCACAAAGACCATCTGCATTGACATACTGAAAATAACCGAGACTCAGAGGAGCAAGAATTTGATGGAATAGGTGACAACAAGCAAACTGAAGGCGGGGCGCCCCCCCCCCGTTTAGACAATGGTTCAACGAACATTGGCAAATCGTCCCATGAATGAGGCAAGCAATTCTCCTTCAGAATCCAAGAGCATATTGCTTCTCTCATTCTCTAGAATCCGTTTTCGTCAGTTTTATCCAACTGAAGACACAATGGCCCGAACTTATAAAATGTGTTTTTCGCCTGTGTAACTTAGACTTGTTTAAGCCTAAACATCTGTAAAACAGTTAGATATGTCTACCAAAACACTGTTGTTTAGCGGAATTTCGAACAACGCAAGGACGTACAGACGTCCGTCTAGCTAGTCAAGTAACATCCACAGCCGCAGGTAACATCCACAGAACTGTTCTTCTTAATTGTATAATTAGCTTGTTGGTGTACCAAATGTTTTGATTGATTTCGAGGGGTGACATTTTGCTGTAGCGCCGGACACGACGGGCACCATTTTTTATATCGTTCCGAAAGTCATCAGAGACGTTTTCGTGGCGTTTTATCGTCACTCAAATCCGCAGTGCGCCGCAGCACGGCTGATAGTGATGTAGTGTCGATGCGGACGTAAATGAACGCACGATACTGAACAAAAAATGTGACGCAGATCGGCGCTGTTCGCTTGCTCATTTCTTTGAAATTGTGAGCTTAACTTGCGACAAGTTTGGGCCATTGTGTTAAGACAAATGTAAACAGTTGACCATGCTATCGATGAGCACAAAAGCTGACAATATTGACTGCTATTTTGATTGCAAAACTGCCGACTCAGTTGAAGCGAGAAACAAAATGGCGGCCGTCTCAACGGTTCAAGCATTTTGCGGGAAAACATTCCAACCGAAAATATTTTCCGGGCGAACATGCCGAAATGTTGACCGCTCACGTGACTGCTCTCGGCCAATCGTATTCACGGGAACTTACTTGAGGTACGATATTAGTGTTTACTGCCGGAAAAAAATCAAAATCTCACGGGGATTTCCGAGAACGAGATCGACCTTGGAGGAATTATACTGACAGCATAATTCCTCCATGGATCGACAGACTAACAAGAAACACGGCTCCGAAAAAAACCAAAGTGTGAGAAGGCAGACCAGAGAATTCGCGTCACTGCTGCAACTTTAGCCAGATGGCGGCGGGTGAAGACAGAAAATTGTTGTACCACTGATGAGGACTTAGTAGTGTACCTCCTGAACGTCGTTACCCTTCGGCCAACACCGGCCTTTGCATGTTTTGCGGATGACTCAGCAGCCAGGAAACAACATGTTGCTGCCTCCATACGGGAAATAGAGGAACTATCAACTGCAGTATTGCAGAGGATGCATATACATCGCTTAAAGTGTATGCACGTCATAATCCTATTGTGCCAATATCGAAGTCTTGAAGAGGTTTTCCCTCCGTTGCCAAAGTACAGTAGATCCTGATGAAAATGAAGAAGATGCCTGTAACATTGCATAAGGTAGGCCAACCCTTCGGTTCTATATTTCCGACACATTCAACATCATCCATCGAAAGCAAGGCGTGTCCATGCCGAACTCTCGCACATCACCTTACGAAGTGCGACATGTTGATAGGATGCATGATACGACTCCATCTGTTCGGACTATGTCGGCAATCATCTGTTAGTCAGTGTACTTTTTTACACATTATTGTCTGGTATTATTGTCACCGGCCATATTACATGTATTATAGATCGCGCAACATGGCGGCCGTTTCAGTTGGCCGACAGATTTCGACCGGTAAACATCTCGCAAATCAACTAATGCGTTGCAGTCAGAAGTGATTAAGAACATCATATGAATAGCTTACAACATTATGAACCCTAAATAACATCCAATTCACACCGTTTGATAAAACATCACCGCATTTTACAGCCGAATGGCAAGTCTACGCTTTCGTCAGTAAACGGCAAAGAATCATTGCAAACTCATCAACATAATGATGACGTCGGGAGGCGGGGCTTAATATGTGATTGACAGCTTTGCCACATTTCTGTCTTTTCGCACTCTGGTGATTGGCTTGACATAGATTAGTGACCATATTCAGAATGCTGAGCCCCAAACCTGCATTTTGATAGTTAGATATATCGAGAATCCGTCACGAAATAAGGATTTTATGACCATTTTACGATGTCTGTTGTTGAGTTAAAACCCTCTTTTTAAGGAAACTTCAGCCACGCTTTCTCCAGTGAAATCTTGGAGATCTATGGGGATCTTGAGGGGTTTTCTGCAGGAAATTTTCTGTTAAACACGGTGGTGCCGGTCATTTCTTTAGATCTTGCATACTAATGTCAAGAACAGCCTCGATCCTCAGGCATGCTGAAACACGACTGGGCAATACATCGTGTTTCAACCAAAAATAATCGGATTTTAAGGGCCGTATGCACGGGTCGGACTTCAGCCACCCTTTCATGAAAGTGTAACTTTTCTCAATGCTTCAAGCAAAGAGAAAGTCCAACTTAAGCTATACTTTAGGCTAAAGTCCGACCCGTGCATACAGCCCTTAGCCCCCATAAGATGTATTTTTCTGCTTAAACCGAAAGATTGTTATGTCAGCAATGGGTTACAATGATTTAATCCGCAGAATAAGAAGTACATGTAGAATTAACACAAACAGTCGAGAAATTAGCCGAGTTTATCGATGTTTCAACCACGTGCGTTTGTTTACGTGACCTTCACCTTCGGCGCAGAGGTTGTCCGATCCTCCTTGTATTGTCTTAGTACAGTACTACTACACGTACGTAGAAGTTGCGATATGACCAAGCACGAATAGCAAAAGCATCGGTACTGCATGTATCGACAAATAACATGCAATTTTAATAAAATAACCTTTCACTGCACAGGTTGATTCTGTCGAAAATTAAAAGCTGAAGGCAACAATTGAGAAATTGTTATCCTAAACTTGGATGCGAAACTTGGATCCTAAACTTGGTTCTTTCGCGAGTTGTATATACAATTTCTCTCGCAACATATAAATGATGCGGTCTGCACACAAAACCTCGGATAAACAAAATAAATCTTGCTTTTGAAGGTGTTTCCCGCTACTTGTGCGCTGTCTACATAGAAATTCTGGGTTAAAATGAAAAACCTGACACTGATTTTTTGCGGAAATAACCGCCCATACAAGTACAACAAATTGGTGATATTTTACAAATACCAGAAAGTAATAATATACAGAATAAGGTAGGTAATACACGTACGTGATGACCCACAATTCTTCATACACTGGCCAGAATCATGACTTGTTAGGCCTGGTTGATCTTGATCTGTCCATTTTAGGTCCCTGCGAAATTCTGGCGGGGCGGAAACTTCAAGAAAACCTGCATAAAGTCTGTCTACCTTTTTTTCCATCAGATGAACAAAATTTGATCTTGTAGATTTTCTTCGAACCGTCACCTTCGGACATATACCACAACGCGCCAACGAATTTCATGTCGAAATCGACCGGACTCGACATTCTGTCTAAAACTCCATGCCCGTATCTGCCATGGTATAAATGAAGTCGCTTGTCTTGATCATTCAGGCGAATGGTGATGTTCCCAAAAAGGAGATGACCGTAAGACCCCACGAAGTCAACCAGAGCGCGCGGTTTCGTCGTATTTTGGGTGCTACTAACTTCCTCTTTTAAGTCACCACCATCATCTGCAGCTGACTTCTGACGGAAGTCAGATAGCCATGGGTCTGGAAAGCTGCATGCGGTGGAGCTGTTTAACCATGGGTCTAAACCGAGGAGAACATCCGAGATGTAATAGTGAATAGTTTTCAGTCCGAAAGAGGTCCCGATGGTGGTGGGGCCGTTTGATGAGGTGAAGATGCCAATATTAACATCCGGGAGAAACCAGAGTCTGGATTTGTAACCAGCTACTAATCCTCCATGAATCTGTGTCTGGTATCCTAAATATGTAAAAAACAGTTAGTGTCATAGAGAATCACATCACATTTACTCACCAATATGAAAACGGTAGAGCGACTTGCTCGGCCCAGTCAAAGCCTCTAAATATACGGTCGATCGCCGCCATCCTGGATCCATAAGTGCCAACTCTATGGAATAACTGTAATACTTTCAATAAAAAAGACATGCATGATTCCCATGGCTTCGCTCTCTTTGGATGCCATTTTCCGCGTGATCAACCCGTCAGCGCGGTTAGGCCTCGTTCACACGGACACGCGTAAAGGCTCGTTTCCACTACAGCGGATTCCGCCGCGTCTTGCGGCGAGCGGAGCGGTTTTCACAGGCATTGGGATAATCAATAGGCCATTGTATTGTTAAACCATCGAATATGAAATTGAAATCGGGTTTCTAAGGTGAAAGACATTGCTTCCTACCAGAATCGAACCCACGGACCCCCGCATAAGGCATCAATCGCCAGCACTAAGGGGCAGCACGCCTTAAACCACTAGGCCAAATCCCCATCCCCCAAAAAGATGGCTCAATGGCCCATGTTTAAACGAGGCATCCATCAGTACCCTGCGAGTAGTCCAAACAATCTCCGAACCCAAACAGTTTTATGTTATGCGAGGGGTCACAAATAAAGGAGATACAAGTAAAGAATATGAAATTGAAATCGGGTTTCTAACAGGTGAAAGACATTGCTTCCTACCAGAAACCATCGAAGGATTATCCAAAGCCCTGTGAAAACCGCACCGCTCGCCGGAAACCGCTGCGGAATCCACTCTAGTGGAAACGGGCCTTCAGGCGTATAGCGAATAGCGTTCGGCATATAGCGTAAAAATTCTTCAGTCAATGAGCTGTTCACACGGTCGACCCCTGACACCAGTCGTGTGAACAGCTCATTGACTTAAGGCTGGGGGCTACCTATGCCGACTTTATTGACGCTCTTTGAAAACAAGCGTCCTAACATATTCATGACAAAAAGTAACAAACTGATGTTAACGAAATGTTTTAGCTACAACCTTTAGGCTCCCGTTCTGTGAAAGAATTGTTCATTTTGACTAATTACGATGGAGTTAATTAAGTTATAACAGGTTGTCAAAATTTGAGTTCGCAAACAATTTTGCAGACTTNTTATAAGTTCGGGCCTAAATCTTTTGGCCCGAACTTATAAAAGGTGTTTTTCGCCTGTCTAACTTGGACTTGTTTAAGCCTAAACATTTGTAAGACAACTGTTAGACAAGTCTACCAAGACACTGGTGTTTATCGGAATTTCGAACAACGCAAGGACGTCAGTCTAGCTAGTCAAGTCCAACAGGTGATTTTACATGTTTCGCGGACCACACTGCCTTTGTTGAGACGATTATATAATGAGTTGTAAAGAGAAATACCTTATGACCTCATTTGCGCGGTATTCGTCATAATAGGCATATTTGTGACTGGATGGATAGTACACCCTTAGTCAGAAGTAAATGCCCACCTAATTTTCCGGTATATTTCCTTGAATATTTTTCATAGCCACGTTTTGTTTTCATACAGATTATAATCTAGGGCCACTAGGACACCTTTTAAGACCATAAAACTTGAAATTCTTAATGAATCACAAGCTTAGACAACTGCAAAACAAGCCCCCTGGCATGTTTTGCGATTCCTTTGTTGTTTAGACACCGTTGTCTATCTCTGGACGGCAGTTTTAGACATGTCTAAGCTGGACATCCTTCTGTAATCGCAGTTTAAGCTAGACGACTGATTTAGACTTGTCTTGGCGAGTTAGACTTGTCTAAGAGATAGACATCCTTTATAAGTTCGGGCCTTTGTGTCCACTGCGGGTATTGTTCAGCTCTGTCGCTGGTGCTTTGGTCACAAGTGGCCGAACAGAGTTTACTCTAAGGGCGGGAATTGTGCATGTAATCGCAGTTTAAGCTAGACGACTGATTTAGACTTGTCTTGGCGAGTTAGACTTGTCTAAGAGATAGACATCCTTTATAAGTTCGGGCCAAAAGATTTAGGGTCGGCACGTACACTGAAGATTGGTTTTCGAAAACAGTATACCAGGGTGAGCGGATTTAATCTGAATGTGAATGACTGGTCGCACAAAGGCCAGTTCCGTGGATTGCCACTAGGGAATGAGCTCAGCTATAGGTAGCCCCCAACCTTAAGCTAGAAGTGTTTTACGCCATACACCTAATGCTGTACGTTATATGCCTTACACTTGTCCGTGTGAACGGGCGTATAGCGTAGCGCGTAATGCGTAGAGCGTAAATTTTTTTCAAGCTTGAGTCAATGAGCTCCCCACATGCCTGGTGTCAAGTGGTGTATGCGTATACCGGTAACATTGACTCAAGCTAGAATTATTTTTAACGCTCTACGCGTTACGCTCGACGCTATACGCTCGTGTGAACGAGGCCTTAGGCCTCGTTCACAGGGGCACGCGTACGCGTACGGCGTTGAGAGTAATGCGCTAACGCCATGCATTTACGCCAGCAGTAACGTGTGAACAGCTCATTGACTCAAGCTAGAAGAATTTTTACGCTATACGCGTTACGCTCGACGCTATACGCCGTATGCGTGCCCGTGTGAACGAGGCCTAGGGGTTGGTTCATACTCCGTCCGGATTTCACGCCGACTATGATCAATTTCAATGTGTGTGCACATGTCATGCATGTCGCCCCTTGGAAACCTGCGATCAGTTTCATGCGCTTCACGGTCCGCGAGCAGGTATGAATTGGCCCTTAGTCCGGCCTATGGATCCAATTCACTGACAGATAGAAATCTGAAGTTTTAAAATAGACAGATTGCCAAAGTCGGCCATGTTGGACCAAAAGGCAATAACAAACACTGAATGTACAGTGAATGCACACCATTGATATACAGCATGTTTTAAAACCTGCAATTTGCACAAAACTTTCATGAAAAGATACAAAATAAACACCTCCTCAGCAGTGCTACATGTGTTATGAACCGTGCCCAGGCCGAAATGTTTGCAGATATTTCCCACAAAAAGTTTTAAAAGACTTTTATCGTGCGTTTTTTATGCCAAACCTCAGCTCCAGGTGTGTTGGTCCTATCCCACAGTGTGGAATCATGATGATTCACAGACCTGGACCCAAGGTTTGTTAAGCCACAAAAGTCTGTTTTTTTTCTTCTGAATTACTATTTTACCAAAAGTAAGCCAAGGCTTAGTGCATATTAATGTATTATTACTGATGGTGATGTTATCTGAGACATTTTCATGGCAAACTTTTATGTTTTTGCACATTTTAAAACATGCTGTACATCAATGGTATACATTCACTGTACATTCAGTGTTTGTTATTGCCTTTTGGTCCAACATGGCCGACTTTGGCAATCTGTCTATGGTGAATTTGGCTGCGACCAGTTGCCTTTACGATGCCAGCTGGAATGACGTACCGCGGCTAGTGAATGTTTGCTGAGGAATAGGCCTACGCAGGGAAACTGCAGAACGGAAGGGCCCATTTCCACGTAATTAGTGTCAAGAGAATGAATTTGGACAAAATTGAATACGTTACCTCTGTACGTGCCTGTCTGCCAGCCAAGGTCATATGCAATTCGTCCTTCCGATATAGGAAACGCAGGTGGCTTCAGATTTCTGCGTCCTAGATCCAGTGGTGTGGGCATCTGAGGAGTATGCATTGCGTCAAAAATGCTCTTGTTTATCAATCGTTCGCCAGAAGGAAGCACTGACTTCCCGAGTTGAAACTTTAGCCACTTTGTCATATCTTCTGCATTCGAACAGATTGATCCGGCTGGACCGATAGGGTATACCATTCTAAAATGATGGAGTAATTCAAAAAATGTTGTTTTGATCGTAGGCTTTAACATAAATGGTAAAGCTTGAGATGAACTGGGAGCAAATTACTTGACTTGGTCACGTGATGGTCTGACGAGGCCAAAGTTTCAGCCTAAATCAATGTAGAATGTTATGGAGAGTAAGGAAAAGAATAACTACACTGAGTCAGGTTTTGCAATAGTATGGCAGAGTGTGATTACATGACCGACACCGATTCGCTTCAGGTTTTTAATTATAATAGAGGAAGGTGTTGGGCCGATTGGCTTCAGATTTTTACTAGAGGAAGGTGTTGGGCCAACTACACTTCATTCCACATCCGAGTGGCGCGAGGTTTTCAGCCGATATATCCGCAACGGCTGCATCAACTTTGACATATCATACATCAACCGAGTTGTCTTTCTTGTCGGTATCTTTCTGCTATCTTCATTTTTTGTCTAAGGCAAGTGTAACGTTTTTCAGTGTGGCCGTTTTTCTGTGTGACTTCCATTGTTCGGAACACACTGGGAAACAGACTCGCTGTTTCTCTGTGTGTCGCTCATTGTCAAGTCGCGGCTTATTCCGTCACTCTATTGAAATGTCACACTGGCACACGGGCCACACTGAAAAACGTTACACCGGCATGACGGAACCCTTCCTCAAAACCCATTTCATTTCGCCATGGTGTTCAGTGCAGTTTACACGTGCGCGATGCATTGCGTCATTTCAAAATAGCCGCCATTTCGACCGTAAACAGGAACTGTGATTTGTCAAATAACTTTTTTCTGTAACGATGGCTGTAGCGGCAGAAAGAAAAATCGATTGATGTATGGTACGTCAAATATGACCCAGCCGTTGCGCAGCTATCGTCCATAAACCTCGCGCCACTCGAAAGTGGAATCATGGAGAGTATGTGAATATGAATGTGAATATTTCGCTTCGCCCAAGACGACCCAGTTTCATTTTCACACATTGCAATCGACGATGTAGGGAAAACCTATTGGTACAGGAATTTCCCTTGGCAGTTGAGGGCGCGGCCTGTAGAGGGCGCTTAAAACGGAACGTTTTTCAATATCGGCCCTCCTTGGGGTCGATATCAGAAATCTATACTAGCGCTTTCATTACCCCTCGCTCAATTTTGGCTATAAACCTAGAAGACTTACGAAGTACCATTACAAATACAAATAACTGGGGACACCTGAGTGTGCACTCTGGTTTCCACTCTGGTTTTCCATCTCAGAGGGCCGATATTGACAAAAAGTACCGTTGTAAGCGCCCCTACAGACCTTTCCCTCAACTGCCTACGGTAATTCCTGTACCAACAGGTTTCCCTACATCATGTACATCGTAGATTGGTGTGCACGAAAGCGAGTGTGGGCCGTCGGAGGGATATTGGTCAACAGAGAAATCAAGAAATGAAGAAATCGAGAACTCCCAAGATCGATTAGTTGGACTTATGCCTTTCTGCATCTATTCAATATGGGCAGTTATTGCCGCAAATAAAGACAAGCATAGTAGGTCATCGTGCAGAACATCCGCTGCATCAAAGAAACCTGGGTTGATGATTGTATCAGCACAGGCAGCATATGCAATTAGTTGCCCAAAATGGTGAAAAAACGATTTTTTGTGATATCTTTGCGGAAAATCATTGAAAAATCCCTCTGTACAGCCCTCCGTGTTGAAGTTATCCGATGCAAAAAGAATTTTCGAAATATCTCATAAGGTGTAGAAACGAGAGCAGTTTTAAGCCTCGCTTATGTCGCCCTACGCTGTGATAGAAATAGCGTCAACAAGTTGCAACTGGTAACTTATATCGCCACCGAGTAGATAAATACCGATCGGTCGCAACTACCTGTACCGGTAACTAGTTTATCGCCGTCTTTTGAGTGCTTATGTCGACACAGATTTCTTGATTTTAAGTAAGGCCACACTTATTTTATTTGTTGGTTTACGGATTTTTTCCCTGGAAACCCCTGACAGGAGGGCGGAAAATAAAAATAAAAATAATTGTAATTATTTGATTATTTTTATTAGATTCGTCAGAACATGTGACAGGTGGCTATAAAAATGATAAAAATGTACTTTGGGGCACTTCATGACACTCAATGTATGGGAATGGGAATGAATATTACAACCGCTGTGAATTATTGTCGTCAGGCAAGGTCGACCAGCATGTCGGCCGTAAAATAATAGTGTTGTTTCTTATTTTTTATTATGGTTTCCGATCTCAAGATCGGAAACCATATTGTGTTTGGTCGTGGTGTCTGTCTGTCTGTCTGTCTGTCTGTTCAGTCTGTCACACCTGTAACTTTGTTCCTGCAAGAGCTACAGACCTGGAAATGTGACCTACCCCCATGTTTCATGACCTGAGCTACAAGATGGAATGAAAATTTCCAGTCTCCGATACCTGGTTCATGGTGAAATTGATATATCAAAAGTTGAGATTTTGTCTGTCACACTTTTGTTTCTTGAATAACTTGTCTCCGACGCCAGGTAGAGCACTAGTAACAAGTTCCTTCCCTATGTTTATGGCCCTTGGCAAGATACTGGCATCAACAAATTTATTCTCCAGTGTCAGCATCATAATGATATTGATATATCAAATTTGATATTTTGACATATCGGGAGATCTGCCACAGTAAGTGACTTGAAACTGGTATCACAACATCATTGCTCATCCACGGATGTTATTGCAACTGAAATTTTCAGTTTGCACCTGCTCGGTCGCATGATATTTGCTGATATCGTGGTGAGATTTGATATTCAAATTTGATAACATGACATAAGTCAGAATCTGGTGATGGTAGAGACCTAAAACCTTCACCTACACCTAGGTTATCAAGGATGAGCTTTCAGATTACGCAATGACCTTGAAGGTCAGAGGTCAAGGTCAAGGTCAAACAGTTCTTAAGCGCAAATCTCCTCGGAATTTCAGGAAAAAACGAATTAGAAGCCTGAATTTACCATCCCCGATAGGTTTAATCAGGGATCCTGTCCCAGTTATGCAATACTTCTCAAGGTCAGAGGTCAAGGTCACAGCCAACCATCACAAATAACATGAGACAGAACCTGGTGATGGTGGAAGCCTAAAACCTTCATCTACACCTAGGTTATCAAGGATGAGCTTTCAGATTACACAATGACCTTGAAGGTCAGAGGTCAAGGTCAAGGTCAAACAGTTCTAAAGTGCAAATCTACTCAGAATTTCAGGGGAAAACTAATTAGAAGCCTGCATTAACCATCCCCTATTTGTTTAATCAAGGATCCCTGTTCCAGTTACGCAATACTTCTCAAGGTCAGAGGTCAAGGTCACAGATAACTAGCTCTAGAGTAGTCAACTTCTCATCGGAAACCATTGACATCGCTCCGATGTCCTTCTCTTGTTTTTATTGATTGGGTAATCAGTTTGTGGGCGGCGGCAAAAAATAATGCCATTTTTCAATTATTTTTATTTTCCAAATTTGGAAAAACAAGTGCGGCGGATCCGTAAACCAATGAATAAAATAAGTGTCGCCTAACGTGGTGATTCGATGCTCATGTGATCAGTCAAAATGGCATCGTCACGTGGAATGTAAAGCGATTTTCATTGGCTGTCTTCTCAGTATACCGGTTCCTGGCTATCGTCTTATGTCGACTATGATAAGCAGGATACAGTTGTCAACTAGTCGCTGAAGTTGAACACGTGCGATTTTCAGGATCTGGATATTTTTAGTTGGCAACTAGTTACGCCGAATGGGTCAATGTCGTCCTGTGTATACCTTATGTTTACCCAGGATCATCCTGGGTAATCCTTTTCTTTACCCAGGACGGCCCTGGGTAAACATAAGGATCCTTAACTTTACCCAGATTGGAGTTCCCGAGTGGTGTAGTGAGGTTGATATTCAGCGTAAATCATGAAATAAAGGGTGGCCTCGAACTAGGCCTATAGCTCCTAAGTCCTCGAGAATTTACTATCATGACTATCGGTCCCTTTTGAAAAGTTGTAGGGATTGGTCTTGTCTTCCTATTGCAAACCCCGGAGGAGGTATAGCGGTAATTTTCAGCCCTTTTTAGCAATGATCCTACTGCATGTTCTCTGCCAAAAGAGACGCACGTACCAAATTCCATCCTCGGAGCGATCAGCACGATTCGGCGGGAACTCCCAAGCTGGGTAAAGTTAAGGATCCTTATGTTTACCCAGGATCATCCTGGGTAAAGAAAATGATTACCCATGATAATCCTGGGTAAACATAAGGTATACCCAGGACGACATTGACCCATTCAGCACTAGTTACTCGCTGACGCCCGAGCGCTTATGTCACCAAGTAGTTGTGACTAATTAGTTCCAACTACGCGCCGATTATCAGTTGCCAACTAGTTCTGACTGTACGTAAGGGCGACATAAGCGAGGCTTTAGTGAAGACACCCTCTGAAAATACATGACACGAGTAGTATTCATATGTAAATAACCCACGTAGGGCAGCTCCTGACCCTTTCTGATCATAACCTATTGAAAAATTTATTGAAGCTCGGGGAACCTCTTCCCACAATACGTTTTTGAATCCATGTAGGTTTCCTGCATGCGTTGAAGTAAGAAATGTTATTGAATGAATTTAGGAACAACCTATAATCCGGGAAACCGCAGACTTGACGACATAGTTGTTATATTCGTCGAACCTGTACTAACCACAAAGTCGCCAAGTCACTCACATTTGGGCGAGGAAGCATATGTATCGGTAGACCTTAAAGCCAGTCAGTGTCGCTGGCTCACAAGTAAATATCCAGTAGGCCTAGTTATATCACGCCTAATGGTTAAGTACCCGCATTTCAGAAAAACTGGCTCTTACGAGCTTAATTACCTGTTCAATATTTTGTCCATCTCCACGAGCGTACCATTAATGGATGCGTGTGATCTAGCAACATCTGGTCCGCTTCCAATGTTTTCGATAAAAGTGGTTGACGTCATCTCCAACTTGTCGAAAATCTCCTCCTGGACTAGTTCTTCCCATGTTTTCCCTGTGATCTTCTCTGCCACGTAGCCGGCCAAAAAATACATGTGGTTGTTGTACATGTACTTGGAATGAGGAGGATGTGTTGGGGCCATGTACCGTAGGCGACTGCAAATGAGAGACTTTCGTAGTTACTGTGTGCATATTTATAAAGCGTCCCCTGTTGTGCCCTCAACATGCTCAAGGGACGAACCCCGTCCTAGGCTGTCTGTGTGCAAGCCACCCGTGATGAAACAGTTGGCTGAGTATGGTGGTTCTAGGTGGACCAGAACAAAATTTATGGCCAAAACTCCGTTTCCAGACAGGCGCATGGCGGCCACCTTGAAAATCAAGATGGCGCCCACAGGGGGCGTTTTCCACGTGTCACCCGTCTTTCAATTAATCAGTCTAAAAAAATGCACCAGTGTGCCAAATTTGCTGCTTTTATACCATTTTGCACAATTTTACCCCTTACAGCCTAGACATAGTTGTACTGCACTCGGCCAGATACCTTTGCTAGCAACTTAGTTTACCTGGACAAGTTTTCTGAGACCCAAGTCAGGGTAATCCCCATACTTGACAAGGGTTTTTATTTCAGTTTATGCAACCAATACTTGAGGTTACAAACCATACTAGGACAAGCCGATAGGCCTACTTGAGGTTTTCCCAGTCTGATATGTTATACCCGGTACCTTAAGGGCGGTTTACAATAGGGTGCACCAAGTTGCAAGTTGCTGCAACCTGCAATTTGTTCCAGTCTACCTGTGACGTTTAAACATTGCAACATCCGGTGCGATAGTGCTGCAGAAGTTCGCAACAAGTTGCACGAATTTTTGCGGGAATCCTTTGTTCGGCAGCCATTTTGGCTTTAGTCGACGTCACATGATTTCTGTATTCTCATTGGCCAGCGACGTGCAACTTGTTGCAACTTCACCAGAAAATAGGATCTGGATCCTAAATTGGCAACAAGTTTTGCAGTAGGTAGTTGCAACAAGTTGCATACCCGTTTACACATGCAACTTTGATGACATTTTTGGTCTCATCAGGTTTATCATGAAGTTGCATATGAAAAGTTAGTCTCGCGCAACCAGCCCCTCGGTCATACTCCGAGGTCGTCCGACCGAGGGTCTGGCACGGAACGCAATTCTCATTGTAGCGACCTAGTGACCTTATTTCGATGATTCGAAATAAGGTCAGCTTCGCTGATTGGCTGGTCACTACCAATGCGTCATGGGTCTCAAAATTTGGTGACGTAGGCTGCAGGGGGAATATGGCGGCGCCCTGAGAACTTGAAGCGTGAAAATTAGTGCGGTGAATCGCCTCAATTTGTGTTGTCAAGTCAATTTATAGTGTCTTTCATTGGAATTTCAGGCAAGTATATTTATATTCTTTCGACTGGGGAGGGAATTATGCTATAAAAAGTGCAGTAGGCCTAACAGCAAGGGCTACAAAATACTGTAGTTTTACTCGCACGCTGCATGCTTTTTGCTTTGATTGTGCATTGTGTTCTACGTCATCGGCGGTAGATTGTCCGCCATGATGGTTTTACAAGCAAAAGGTACCATCTGGACCAGACTCTAAAATTGAAAATTGCAGAGTCTGGTGGCACGAGACTATAAAAAAAGACATGGCCCATTGATTACGGGGCTATGTTTGCCAAGTTGGTTTTTGCATCCCATTTTGAAATCCTGATTGTGAGAAAGCCAGAAAGTTTAACATAACAATTCACCCCTCATCCTGTAGCTAAATACCAGTAGACTTAACCTGTGTAAACGACACGACGTGTATCTCCTCAACACAGGTGTGCAGACCGATTGAAGTTGAAATTTTAGTCCTAAAGTTTCCCATGCACGTTTTTGCCGTGGAAAAGCATTGGAAACTGTTGCGTTGTGACGCCAATGACGTAACGTCACGCCCGCCGCACACACGAATTTTGACCTTTTTGTTTGATGATTGTCTCATTGAAATCATTGTTTTCTAAATCTTCAATAATTTGGGCTCCAAAATTTTTCGGTTGCCAATATCCAGAAATAATATTCTTTCCAATGGACCAAAGAAAAAAACGTATTGTCACGCTAAATCTGATTTCTGCTAAGATCTTTAGGCGATGGTTGAAAACTGGACCGGGAGTCCCGTTATTTATGGGCAATGTCTATAATGAACAGTTGCGTTATAATCCATACTTCATGCTATAGATCGATGGCGTTGATTGCGGACCATGTTTACATGATTTGACCAGGGTAACCTCTTTTTAACGGGCCGCCCTGAATTTATTTCTGGCAGGATGCCTTAACAAAGCACATCAGTGTGTTACCCAGCGCTTCTAGATCAAAGTGGATGTTAGTTTTTATCTACAACTGGCTGTGTCTGTGCGTAACTGCCGTGGAAACGAAAAATTTGCACTTCTATGTTGGCTTACTGGATATAGCATAATCATAAAAAGCATAACATAATCGGGAGTACTCATTATTTTCACGCCTACCATGACAGTGGCGCGGATACCTAGTTTCTTGTCGTTCCGCTAGGTGATTGGTTGTCAGAGTGACGCCAGCACCTCTTCACTGTGGACTACCGCACGAAGGTGACTACAGAAACCTTCGTCACAATGGCGGCCGGGGACCGATCGATTTGGTAAGTTTTCGGTGGTTTTCTCCCTTTTTAAGTCCTTTTCAGGACCTGACAAAGAGTCAGATGGCGAATAAAACTGTACGAAGTATACTGCATGAAGTCAA
The DNA here is from genome assembly GCA_002633025.1 of Notospermus geniculatus. Lineage (NCBI taxonomy): Eukaryota > Metazoa > Nemertea > Pilidiophora > Heteronemertea > Lineidae > Notospermus > Notospermus geniculatus. The sequence goes on from NMRB01003099.1 coordinate 40,648, forward strand.
TCATGAAGTCAATCTGAAGTCAATCAATCATGAAGTCAATCTCCAGCAACAGTCAACTTCTTGTTTATTATCATTTTGTGTGTCAATTTTGTGCTTTTCTGTACCTTGAAGTATACTGCATGCGTGAACGTTGTGATTGTGTGCGTGTAGGGGATGAAAACAGCCGTTGAAGTTACGGCCTGGGACGAAGGTAGCTGAATTCTGTGCATTTCAGTTAATACCTTCTCCCGCCAAAAACACAGTTTTTCAGCTACCTTCGTCCCAGGCCGTAACTTCAACCTCTGTTTTCATCCCCTACACGCACACAATCACAAAGTTCACGCATGCAGTATACTTCGTACAGTTTTATTCGCCATCTGACTCTTTGTCAGGTCCTGAAAAGGACTTAAAATGGGAGAAAANCAATGCAAGTTTGCACCATTTATCAGGGTTTGGGGGAATTTTATGCAATACGATGAGACACCCAGTCAGCGATCAAACATGTCAAAACCAGTGTTCACTTCCGTGTTTACTTGAGTTTCCTACATGTATGAGTCGCTAAGCAACGTGGGGACGTGAATTTTTCATGACGCAAAATCCACAGTATGACGTCGCGACGGGTCGATCAATCGATGGCTCGCAGAGTCACCGCGTAGCAAACTCACCGGTGGCCCTGCACCTGGAAACGAGGTTCCATGAAAATTTTGTTGAAATGAGTTAATGGCATATTTGAAATAAGTAGGTCGCAATGTACATTATGTGAAGATCACATCGATTTCGAAGCGACAGGTGTTGCAGAATACTCGTTCGAAGTTTGACTGTGTAATGCATTCTCCATTAAACTAAAACCCTTCTTTTGCTTTTTTCTCGAAATCGCCTCTGACACTGAACACCAACTGTTATGGGGGTCTTGCACAAGATGCGCTCCCTCTGCACGTGCCATCTGCACCTCGCTCCCATGTAAAAAACATGATATCCAGGACACTTTTTGTACATCTCAACTGGGTATAACTTTGGGTACTAGGTTTAAGATTATGTTATGCTTTTTATGATTATGCTATATCCAGTAAGCCTTCTATGTTTACATAAAAACGTGGAATCATCATGACGTCCCCCCGTGACGTTGCATTGGCATGCACGGATGTACAGGCCGACACTACGCTCACTTGTGACGTGACGTCATGACGTCACTCGCTGTGGAAAGTCACGGCCGAATTTCACACGTGGGGAGTTGTTTCATGTGGCAAAACTCGTATATTTTACTGACTCGAAAGCAGATTTTCTCTAGAATTTCGTTACTTTAGTAAAATAGGGAATATCTTCTCCCAGATACATGAAAAATAAAAGTGGTTTCTTTACAAATAAGTTTCGAAATAGAGGTGTCCTTTGGTGTTGTCAGTTTTCACCCGAGATGGTCCGCAATCAATGACGTTTATCTATAGAACCACTTTCTTTCGATACTCTGCAGGTTATCCGCGCGCTGTAGCAGCCTGTAGGCCTGTAGAATAGATTGGCCATTGATCTCATTATAGTGAACGTTGATCTCTGGATAATCATGAGAGGCTTTTCAGTTTACACAGGGCTAGCATACGCAGATCACTCGATGGTCGGTGATTTTGAACACCTCACCAAAAATCCGCCGAAACAAAAATTAATATTATTCTAATCAAGAAACATCAAATGGCAGCTCTCGGTCACATTGGAAGTTTGGACTACAATATTTATTGACCATTTAAAAAAAATCATTACCATTAAGGTATTTCCTACCGTATATATGCCTAAAATAATATGAACTCCGCCCACCAATAATTCAACTGCGGTAACTCAATGTAGTGTCACGCTGGCGTCGAACGGTGAAACTACCGGTAGGTTGCTGTAAAGATCAAAACTGGTCCACAACGTTGTCGCTCTAAAACATCGTTTTTTGACCAAAACTGGCCAAACTTTAATAGACTCTCATCAACAGATGAATACCTAATTGTTTAAAAGACAATCCTTTATTCATGAAAAACGATTATAATTACTGATATTTTGATGGATTATTTTTGGGTTAACAGTCGTGATTACATTTCATTCCTTTACATCCGGGGCCTTCCTCCACTATTCTTGCTCTGTAGCTGTGCTTCTTCTTGTGTGCTGAACATCAAATTTGCTAATAACATGAATAAGCAAATTTCACATGTCTAGTTGTGCTTGCGTTTGCTGGATCTGTCATTGAGTTTTTCATTGATATTGTTAAGGGAAAGTTTTTGTATTCATTTCTTTTATTGCTTTGCTAATCTGCTAATAATGAAGGAAAATCAATTACTTCTGTTATTTCTAAATCGACTACATTTCTGTTACTTATTGCCTCACTGTATTGAATTTTATGATATTTTCAAAGTGTTAGGAGAGTGCAGGTATAGGTCTCATAGCCTCGTGAAGGTCCCCAAAATACTTGCCTGAAACGTACTTCAAAGAACCAAGCCCAAGTTTTCAGCACACATTGAAAAAACTGCAGGCAGAGCTCTAATGTATTCAGATAGAGCATAGTACATTTTACACTACACTAACGTCGGAGGACGTAAGCACATTCTGAATTCAATAGAGTGAGGCTTTATTGCTCACTTTACTCTTTCGTATGATGCGGATAAAGATACATCATGATCTACCATTTACAATCAACTTCTTTCTTTGCTCTTTTCATCCAGGTACCGCTTGCTGTTGACTTTGCAATTATAAAAAGTACATTCACATGTGTGTGTTGGGAGGACATAAATGGGATGAAAAAGGAAATGTGCTGAATTCACATGACAGTGAAATGTCCTGCTTCAGTCACCGAAATTCGAATTGGTAGTAAAGTATCCAATTCGTAGGCCTACATTTTATTTTAAGCCAAACTTGACGCTAGGTGGCGATATCTGCAATGACGTCAATGATATCACCACTAGCATCGACGCTAGGTTTCCATCTTGAAAAGTAGTGCGAGCGCGGAGCGAACAGTAGAAATTCTTCTAATTGTTAAGCGGTCACCCCATCACCCGTTTTGTGCTTACAATATAGATCGTTGAAGATAGGTATATAAAGGTATAGAGTGATACAAACATCGGTGGAGTAGATATAAAATAATAATAAAGTTATTCTGTTTCATTTTCGACAAGATAAATACTGTTTTCTGCAAATAATACCATTTTGAAAAAGAAGTTCGTGTCACGTGATAGACCAGCCCGCCGACGATGACGTCAAGGTTTTCAAGATGGCGATCTAGCGTCAATGGCAGTGTTAAAATTTTCGTCAAAGTATCAAAAAATTTCAACGCTGCGTGGAGTATGATTTTAAGCTTGGCGTGAGAAGCTGGTGTTGCCTACAAAGGGTCTAGCATACCCTTTGCCTGGTTTTGACATGATCAGATTGGATAAGGCGACCAATGATTTCGTTTTTAATGTTATGTTATTGGCCCACGACCTTGAGTGCTAGAATGCAAGGCCTAGTCGTCGCGGCAGGTACTGTTATCGCTAATTCTGGGAGGTTTGGAACTTTTCAATATCGTCTTTATAAATTATCCCTCATCGTACTCGCCAATATTCTTTTCGTCTACCATTTCTTCAGAATTTCTATCTCGCATTGAATGACGGATGCATGAAGTCATTTCCGAACATGAATGCTGCCGGTGGTAAAAAGGTGACGAAAAAGAATGGTCTGACAAAATGGATCAGAGAGGACTGCCGTGACTACTGTTCTTTAACTCCAACATGTCTTGCTGTCGACTTGGATTCCGAAAGTCAGTGTTGGGAGCATACTGGATGTAAACCGAGGCGATTTCACAGCCGGTCTCACGGAATAAGACAGTATGTGAAAGTAAAGAGTTGTCAAGGTATGGGTCCATTGAGTTCACACCAGTTTAAACTTTTGGTAAGGTACCAGTTTTCCCAACAACTACTTTTTCCAGTTCCCTTTTAGGCCATCAGGTTTTGAGTAGCTGGGGACATCCTCCCACAGCAGGGGGTATGGAACAGCCACATCAGATTCACTGGATGTTCTATTTCAGCAGGGGTTTGTGTGAGTGGATGAAGAGGAGCGTCGTCAAAACCCCTGCTGTGGGAGGATGAGCTGGCAAGGACTAACGTGATGTGAGAAAGTATGCCAACCATTAGGCTATTCTGAGACTTATAAATTTCGTGTCAATGCTGTTAGAGAGGATCCGCAACGTCTCCGATTTACAAAATACGAACAGTAGTATGCTTCGTGTATGACGTCATCACTTTGACGTATGACGTTGCGTCTCTTCCGTGACGCCGAATGGGTGAATGTCGTCCTGGGTGACCCTAAATGTCACCCAGGATAAAAGTGGGTGACCCTAAACGTCCCCCAGGATGGCTGGGTGACGTTTAGACCCTAAACGTCACCCAGATTGAAAACGAAAAAACACCCATTTTAAAACCTGCCGTCGAGGCAAGTGGTACGCTCTTCGTGTAGCTGAAAACGAATTCTGACATCTCCACATCATCAGATTATGGTCTTCCTCATCAGACGATGAAGACGCATATTGCTATATTAGATCCATGTTTCATTGATTCTGATTTTATGATGCAAAAACGTCACTCACGTTTGTTCATGACTTCGCGACCGCTGACAGACGTTCCACTAGCATCAATCCCCAACCTCGGCGGCAGGTTTTAAAATGGCGAGATTTTCAAACTGGGTGACGTTTAGGGTCTAAACGTCACCCAGCCATGTCCTGGGGGACGTTTAGGGTCACCCAGTTTTATCCTGGGTGACATTTAGGGTCACCCAGGACGACATTCACCCATTCGGCTTCCGTGACGTCGTGTAAATTCGTTTCGTGTTGACGTGGATGGCCGTTCAGGCCACTAAAGGCCCGTTTCCACTAGAGCGTTTTACGCCGCGTGATGCGTTAAATCTTTTGTTATTTTCCGCCACTCTGCTTCCAAACAATGGGCAAAGCCTCAAAACGCGGCGTAAAACGCTAAAGTGGAAACGGGCCTTATAGCGGATTCCGCGGCGGTTTCCGGCGAGCGGTGCGGTTTTTACAGGGCTTTGGATAATCCTTCGATGGCTTAACAATACAATGGTCTATTGATTATCCCAATGCCCGTGAAAACCGCTCCGCTCGCCGCAAGATGCGGCGGAATCCGCTATAGTGGAAACGGGCCTTAAATCTTCGTAGGTCGTTTACGAATTACGCATTAGCTATAATTTTCATTTCCAATAAATGTTTTCTTGGGCTTTTCTGAGCATAGTTGGATATACCTGACACACTTCAGCGATGAAATAAATGCTTAAAATATCAGTGTAAGGAAATGACGTGGTGTTAAAGAGAGGTTATCACACCGTTCACAAGGCCGAATGTCGGACCACCACGGATTTTAGACGAAGCCCTGAAATCGTTTCGTGATTCGGAAATTTCGTGACGATGCGGAACCTCGCTAATAGTGAGGTTTCACAAATCTGACGAAACACGAAGTACGAAATACGAAATTGGACTTCATTTCCATGACGTAATGTATTTCAGGAGATGGTTGGTACCGCAAATATCGCCTGCTGCAAGACCGATAGAGTTACTGTGTATATTAAACTTTGAAATTTATCTTTCGTTTCCACTTCGTAATTTAAAAATTCAAGATGCACCATAACTCTCTCGGTCTTACATGTGACCCTCCGCTACAAAACCAGTGTAAAGTCGCTCCGAAAATGAGCCTAAACGTACTGGCATGACACCAGGAGATAAAGACAGAAAAAGAATCACTCAGACTTCACAACAGACACGCAGACAATACTGAATTTGACAAATACAGTGGTCCGAACTTGCCAACCTGCAGAGTGACTGATGATTGGTTTTGTGGTGGCGGGTTACATTTGTGAATTTCAATTTCGGTGCTGTCTGTCTGTTGTGCAGTCGGAGTGATCCTGTCTCTCCTGATGTCAAGCCAGTACGTTTTGGCTCATATTCCATGCAGCTTTGCACTGATTTTGTGCTGGAGCAGGGTCACTGGCTAAAAGACGCACTGGCAGCAGGGACATTTGTGGTACCAACCATCTCCAGAAATACAGGTCCTGGAAATGAAGTTGATTTTCGTACATGTATTTCGTACTTCGTTTTTCGTCAGATTTGCGAAACCTCGCTAATGCTGAGAAGCGAAGGAGGAATTATTGGCATGTACGTCTCCCTCACTCAGCAGTAGTTCCTGTTTTCTGCAACAGGTATCACAGAGGTCAAATGGTACAAGAAGAAACGTGTGACAAGTAATTCTTTGCCGCAGCGCACATTTTCTGCAGTTTCACGTTTAGCGTGCTTGTCCAGACTACCTGCACTGAATGAGGAGTTAAATTGTCATATTGTGTCGCACATTACCGGTCAACAATTATGCGAATTGTATGGGAATATTCGGAAAATCGAAAGTTCGGAAAGACGAAAGTTTGTACATGTAGTAGTCGTCCGGAATGTAGGCCTATATAAAAAGAAGTTCATAGCGGACCATCGTTGATTTTTGTAACCTCTCGCCGAACACGAAGCTAGCAGCAACTACTTCATTCGGCTACGATGTTCAATGCAGTTTATACGATGTTCAAGGGTACTCGAAAACCCTGGAGACTGGAGAGTGGACAATGGAGAGCGTCATTGTTCTCCGCCACCTGGATCAACATCGCATATCTAGGATGTAACAGATATAAACTCCAGAAGTGGAGTACAGAAGGCACTGCTGTGCTGATCATAGGTCTTTTTGGCCCTGATGTTGATTGTTTGTAAAACATTTTCTCCGCACCAAGGGTGCATTTTGTACTTGTTGGAAAAAAATGAATTGAAATTGAAATGGGGTGCCTACAGTGTGGCCCAGACTTTTTCACATCAAACTATATGGAAACAGCACTTCATAGACTAAAGTGCAGTTCCCCAATAAGCACGATAAGGGCGTGATGAAAATCTAGGCCACCTTGTGAAGATTTTAATTGGGCTTCAATGGGAAAACCTTGGCTTTCTGGCACATTTTGCAGACAGGGCTGGGCAGACCACACGTTGGACGAGCCATGAAGAAATGATTAATGTGGAATCCATCAGAAACAGGCATAGGGCTTCTAATTGTGCCATAGGGGGATTGGATGTCAAATTGAGAGGGAACATTGCGTCCTGATTGATTCGAAAACACTGTTGTTAGGCTCATCCCCAGTGCTGTATGTGAATCCAGGTGGCGGAGAACAATGACGCTCTCCATTGTCCACTCTCCAGTCTCCAGTCTCCAGGGTTTTCGAATACCCGATGTTCAAAGCAGTTTACACGATGTTCAATGCAGTTTACATTACGCGATTTTACACTTGCATTTTTCAAAGTTGCCCGCACCAATACGGCTGAAGCTGCCACTTCGAGAAATAACTTCCTCGTTCTTTGTTTCTTTTTTTGGAAAATATCGTTATGAAAAATGAACACAGTTGGTTTGAGTATGAAGGGCCATCCTCCCACAGCAGGGCTATGGTTTCATTCCTCTTCATACACTCCACACAAAGCCCTGCTGAAATTGGGCCTCCGAGGCAAGCATGAGGCGGTCAGAAAACCATTGCCCAATCAAAATGCATTATTTTTAGGGTGTGAATACTAAATAATTATGATAATAAGAATCTTCCCCATACATAGGAAGAACCTCTGTGATAAAATTCAGTCAATTTTGGAAAGATGTAAGTGACTTGTAAAGCACAGAACGTTAAGGTCAAACAGGGTAAAACCACGAAATTCGTAATTCTCCAAGTTATCTTGCCAATACAGGGCGTGCAACTGGAGTATGGAACAGCCGCACCAGATTCACTGGATGTTCTATTTCAGCAGGGGTTTGTGTGAGCGGATAAACCCCTGCTGTGGGAGGATGATGAAGGGCGTAACCTTACTCAATAAGGAACTAGAACACGAGCAAGCCAATATCGCTACGTTTAGGTGCATGTGGAGAGAAGATACCTTTTCGGCACCATGGCCAAGCCTCGTTGCCATGTCTGTAGTCAGTAGGTTCGACCAGGGAGGTTTTAATTTTTATATGAACCTCTCTGGTTAGGCGTACCCAAAAAACAGCCTGAAGCTCCACGAGGCATGCCAGGTGCAGCAGTGCTAAGATAAAATGATCTGCATGCAACCAAGTTTTGCAATGATGGGGTTATCCATTTGGTCACATGATGACTGAGCAGAGGTGACACCTATAGAGGGAGAGATGCGGTTCACCAAGCACGACAATCACACCTTGAATCGTCGTTAATAACCTCACTTCCAATATCTGGTTGATACTTACGAAACGAGGGTTTCACGGTCAATGGTAAAGCCTGTCAATACGGCGCCAACGTAACCTGGGATCCCTGTTCTGTGGGTCAGAGCATCTCTAATGGTAAGATACTTTGTTCTGAAGTCATCGCTTAGCTTGAAGTTTTTGCCGAGAATCTCACTAACAGGTGTATCCCAATTCCATCTGGATTAAAAAAGCATTAGATTGAAGAAACGCCATTCGACATCTACATAGAATTAAACTGTGTATACACCTAACAACATTAAAGCGGACTATTCGCGCCGAGTCAACGATTGCACAGAACAGTTTCCGGAGCGGCCGCCGAAATGCATTTACCAGTTGTTGTTACGAATAAAACGGGTTGTTTTATTATTTTTGGTTCACTTTGGACAGACGCGAACAATCCACAATTTTCATGCCTCGGGCTCGGTTGACTTGGGTGTGATTCTGCCTCGGATTTCCGGCCCACTGCTCAATATGTATTTTATTTATATTTAATAGTAAGGGTGCCGCCGTGTACAAGACACATTATGGCTACCTTAAGGGGAAGCTGTTGTTGTACATTTTCATATTGCTTGGATCGAGGCCCCTATGAGGAAAACAATAAAGACAACTCCAGTTGACTGTTTTTATGCTCCAATGTGATCACTGTGCTTATAGAAACAGAAAATGGGCAAAGTCCAGCTTAATTACATTACATAATCAACAAGATGACATTGTAAATGTCGAATGGTTCCCGATGTACAGGTGCTTCTTCCGGTACATGAATGGTACATTGATAGCGATCAAGATACGATATTGGTGGGCGAGGACCTGAAGTCCTCAAATTGTTGGTGTCTAATGCGGCAGATGTCCTACATTTGTAGCCAAAACAACCACACACACACATAGACACACACACAGACACACACACACACACACACCTACACACACAGACACCATGACCAAAAACAATATGGTTCCCGATCTTGATGATCGGGAACCATAATAACAAAGAAATTCACCGAACATGAAAAACAGGTACAATTTTCTCAGGGAAGAAGCATGTCAATAGCACATTCAAGGAGTGGCAGCAATGCCACAAACCCCTAGAACCTGGGGTGTCTTGACCTGCACTTCATATACACCGTACTGCTCAAGACATTTTATGTAGTTCCAGTAATTAAAACCCGGAACTGAGTGTCATGGCCGCCCTGTTTTGGAAAATTTGGTCGCATTTATGGAATTCACATGTGGAGTACTCTATATCTGTTGAAAATATTGCTATCAAAAGGGATGTTGTTTGATCTTCAAAATGTGACATTTCTTGTGAAAGTGTTCCGAATACTAGTCTTTTGTTTCAGCTTATTAGCAAATTAGTGCATTCTAAGATGAGTCTCACTCAATTCCTTTCGACTGATAGACCCTGCAGGTGCCTTCATTTTCGTCATATAACATAATGTACTTTTTATGGTTTTTTGACATGTTTTATTTACAATGCTCCAAAAATTCACAACGTCAGCTTGCCCGTAAATACAAAGAAAAATTGGATGGTGCAGGTGTAAGTGCAAATGCTCCGTATCACAAAAACTAAAGAAAGAAAACAGAAGGGTTGTGTGTCTCCCAAAATTAAATGTACAATAACAGAGAGCTGCTTTAGAGGCCCGTACACGATCAACACCGCAGCACAAAAAAAGTTGATTTTTGGACCTTTTGTAAATCAACAAAAGTTACTATCAGATAAAATGGCAAATTTCCAAGTGGTAGATATCATGATGCACAACTAAATGTCCTATCAATTGTCGCAAACCGCATCGATATATCACCAGCCGTTTTTGAGAAAATGCGTGTCCATTTACTTATTTGAAAGACTGTACCTTTCAGGATTTGAAAGATTACAACTTGTAAGCTGCGTCATCTCACTTTCAGAATCTGAAAATTCTAACTACGTGGGATTCTGGGCGAACATGCATATACTCTAAATTCCCACTTACCTGTCCCATTCCTGAACTCGGAAAAATGACTAAGTCCGAAGTTGAAGATAATGGGGTGGGGGTATGGTCAGAAACAGTAATGTTCTGGATCAATAAAAAGGACTTGTCAAGGGACATACGGTCATGTTTGCCATGGCATGAGGTGACAATGGAAATCCTGTAGCGCAACGTGAGTTCAAGGTAATGTTCGTTGGTTCATACGGCCCTAAATGTCCTCCTTAACTGAAGTTAGGTAATCGCTATGTAACCGGTCAAAATTAATGCCTTTAATGCATGAAGAAAGATCTCACAGAACCTACATTGTGCATGCTCTCTTGTGTTATAGCCCAAGATCACTGGTGGTGATTCGTGCACTGCGTATTTTCTGGGATCATAATGGTTTGGCCAATCTTTTGCCTCCACGTCGGTTGACTACAGTAACAGGAGTCCTCATTCAACTCCTTCCATGCCTCCACCGACGTCAGCAAAAAAGACTGGCCTCACGCACGACCTCGACGAGTAAGGCTAGGGATACACTGAACGCGATTTACCCATCGCGCGCGTTGTTTCTTTGTTATTTCATGCCGCAATGCCTCCGAAACAAAGAGATTCGTGCGAAAATCGCGCGCGATGGGGTAAATCGCGTTCAGTGTATCCCTAGGCTAAGGCTGAGAATCCATTCACGCGATTTTCACGCCGCGCGATGTCGCATCCTTTGTCCACGACCAACGCGGCGGAAACAAACAATGCTTTCGAGCGTCTGCCGCTTGAAAATCGCGTGAATGGACAGAGAGTCTAAGGCTAGGGATACACTGAACGCGATTTACCCATCGCGCGCGATTTTCGCACGAATCTCTTTTGTTTCGGAGGCATTGCGGCATGAAATAACAAAGAAACAACGCGCGCGATGGGTAAATCGCGTTCAGTGTATCCCTAGCCT
>NMRB01003099.1:58462-76708 GCA_002633025.1 Notospermus geniculatus
GGGGGGGGGGGGGTGATATCATTTCTCTGCACCCATATAAATATACGGCAAACAGAATCTTTGTCTTACCTTTGCGTTCGTCGATGCTTATTTTTTCATTCGCTGTCCAAACATTCAATGCCTACAGGTATCTCTTACTTTTAAACTGATGCACGTACCTTGCTAGAATTAAGATACAGAGCTAATTCTGTATTCCTTTGTTCTGTGGCATTTACAAGTTTACTAAGTGTTTTTCTGTTCGAAAGAATTTAGGCCGAAACTATTGTAAACACCTGACAATTCAACTCAAAGTGACAGGTAGAGAATGAACAATACATTCTACCTTTGTTAACCCTTTCAAACCGTATAAAAAGATCTATATATTCAGACTCTTGGCAATTTCGCGTAGTTTGCAACAACTCCGAAACCGCATCGCTGAAGGACGAGGTGTCCGTGCCGGCGGGGTTCGTCGATGTTGCAATCATGCATTAGGCGAGTTGTTTTCTTTGGGCCCCTCATGAACAATAGAAAGCGCCTCGTGAACAATAGAAAATCTATTGTTCACGAGGGGCCCAAAGAAAACAGCTCGCCTCAAAAGGTAGTCACTGGGATATTCGTTGGAAATTGTAACACGTTATTATTTCGATCCGGAATTATCACCGTCCGGAATAGGGTCGAAATTAGCTTTTTTGTATAAAAGTATTGACCCGAGCTAAGAGTTGGGTTTGAGTTTATTCCTTTGCCTGCAACATGTATCAATATAATTCTCACTGAAGAAGACGAGGAAAAGTAGGACCAGAATGATTTAAACACGTTATTATTTCGATCCGGAATTATCACCGTCCGGAATAGGGTCGAAATTAGCTTTTTTGTATAAAAGTATTGACCCGAGCTAGTATGTTTTTACAACAGTTACGACCTGCTCAGTGAAGTTTGTTTTTATGAATAAGGCGCATAACCCGGGCGTTAATTACTTACGATCAATGCGACCTACTCAACCATAAACAAGGTGTGAAGTACTTTATTGTCTACCCGGGACGTGACGATTTCGATTGTTTTTAGAATTGTCATGATCGGGTAGGTCGTGCCGCGGCACGGGTTACCTGCCTTCCGAAAATATTTCTGAAATGAGTTGGACAGGCCGGGCAGGTGTTTGTGAAGTACTTTATTGTCTACCCGGTACATGACAATTTCGGTTGTTTTTAGAATTGTCATGATCGGGTAGGTCGTGCCGGGGCACGGGTTACCTGCCTGCCGAAAATATTTCTGAAATGAGACAGGTGTTTGTGAAGTACTTTTATTGTGTGCCCGGGACATAGCAGTTTAGATTTTTGTTAGAATTCGCCTGGTCGGGTAGGGCAGGTACCCCCGTGATGCGGGACGGGGGAAGCTGTCTTTTGAAACCAATTTGTGACACCAAACCAATTCCGCGGTCGGGTAGATGCATGTAAATTTCTTGTTCTCTCTTCTCCTGGGTCGTGAGCATTGAGTTTGTTCTGAAAGTGTCCTGGTCGGTTAGGTCATGCCACCGCACTAATTGTGTTCAAAAACTTCTGAAACGAGTTGAACCCGCCAGGCAGGTCGAGCTCCACCCTCGTTGGGTTGGGTTACCCAAACCCTTGGGATTATATTCCTTAGAAATTAAAACTAAGCTCCTGCATGGTAAACACTCATTTCGTATTCGGCACTAAAGCCGATATAGATTTGTCATCGCTCAGTGTCCACCATACTTTGAGAAACACCTGAAACCTTTGGGTTGGTTGTGGTGACTCAGATGACTTCGATGCCAAACATATATTCCAAGGGCAACCATTCCTTTCACACCTTTGCTCTAGAAGAACATAATTGAGGGATTAAGCCTCATATTCCTGCCTGGTACTAGTGAAGCTAACAAATGGGGAGGGTAAGAAAACAGCTCTGACAATACACTAGCTCGGGTCAATACTTTTATACAAAAAAGCTAATTTCGACCCTATTCCGGACGGTGATAATTCCGGATCGAAATAATAACGTGTTATTGTGTTTTTCGCCATTTTTCACCCCCAAAATGACGTGACGTCACAATCGAAAGATCTCACCGCCGTTGCCATCCTCCAAGCAGGGTCGAACACGCTCAGGATTTCCCAAAACGCATGCGTGTGTATCCCAGAATCCTTCGCGTGTATCTTACCCTGCCAGAATTGGCTTCCATCTTGTTTTTTTTCAGCACTGATTTCAGCTGGCTAGGCCGCTGCTTTGAATGTAAAAATTTTACTCCCAAAAGTTACTTTATCTACCAAATATTGCTAGTTTTCGTCCCTTTTACGAACAGCCACTAAATGTGACAGTAGTCTAGTTATTTGTCTGGAACTATTTCTTCTATGTGCGGTGATCACGCTAGGAATGTGCTCATGTTTGTTTATAGCAACCATCATGGCAGACGCCGGTTGACGAAATTTAAAAATGCGACTTAAAATGCGTCCCTCATAGCCTGTGGGAAGGGATACCATCACATCGTGATTCTTGTGCAATCAGAGATGAAGAAATGTTCCCATCTGTAGACTGGTTTAATTTAAAATTACAACCTGGCCCAAATTCTGAGACAGTTTCAGAAAGGACTTGCTCAACAGAGTGTCTCTGCAACAGCCGCCATTTTGACCACAGCCTGGAAAGTAGGACGCTCGTCACCATGGTCACTATGATTAGACGCCTACGTACCGTTCGATTACTGCCCTTGGATCTATGACGTCATCAATATGGAAGTCACTTCTGGCAGTGATACTGTATCGGAAGAATGGAGATAGGTGGCGCTGTGGGGAGTTTGCGCCGTTGCGGGTGCGTTGTAACGCAACGATCCATACATGACGTCATGAGACTACGTTAGTCAAGGGTTCTTTTTCTGACGTCACGAATGCCCACGACGTAAAATGGCCTCTGTGGTGGTTCTGGTGTCCGACTTGCGATCAGAGGGTCCTGGGTTCGAAACCCACTGGGTGTGAAACGATTTTTTTGTTCATAAAAATGGAGACATCTTGTTTATTTGATTCGAGACAATAGACAATCCGGTGGAAACAGCTGAGAATCATTTTAACCAGTTGGAGACAATGTCATCTCAAGTGGAGACCCAGTTATGTCTATTCGAGGTGCAAAAGAAACTCATTTTAGGGACAGGAGTTGGAGATTCATTTTATCTCGAGATGAGATCGTTTTTTCTTTCTGTGTTGGACATTCAAACTGACATAGAATCGTAACCAGTGGACCGACTGATGCTCTCTTTGCGTATTTTTTAATGCGACATTACCCCCTCCCCCCCCCCTCTGAATAAGCGATTTTGCTCTGTTTGAAGAAACCTGGCGAAAATTGCGTTACCCCCCCCCCCCCCTCTGAATAAGCGATTTTGCTCTGTTTGAAGAAACCTGGCGAAAATTGCGTTTTAACGTTTGTCCAAGGGTCTAGATTGACAGACTACAAAGTGCAAATATGACTTGTGACAAAATGGCCACATCTCCGGAACGGAAGCAGCTACGACGACACAACTAGCGCCAAAAGAAAGAGGAGAAAAAAGTAGATTTCGACCCAGTTTTCAGACGCGTAGGAGCAACGGTTAACGAGATATAGACGTTTAAAGATTGGCAACCTGACGAAAACGTATGCAGAATTTGACTATTTCCTAACAACTTGCATAATAGGCTCCGGCCTGTTTCTCTCGCGGACATTTTGGAACAAGCAAACCTACATGTGGTCGTGGCCCATTTCGTTGCCTCCAGAATGAGTGGCTTGGCGCTAGTTTTCGTTGCAATTTCGGGGAGCTAGGCGCGTTTTTGTAAACACATCAGAAATTCATGTTGTACACTTTTCAAATTAATCCGGGCGCGAAAGGGTTCAGTGAAAATTTGGTATCGATTTCCTTTATTTATTGCATTACAGTGGAACCTCTCTATTAAGGACACCTCTGGGACTGACAAATGCTGTCCTTAATTGAGAGGTGTCCTGATTACAGAGGTTGAAATGAATAGAAATGGTCAATTTGGGACTGAACTTTGGTGTCCTTAATAGAGAGGTGTCCTCCTGGCAGAGGTGTCCGTTAAAGGAGGTTCCACTGTACTTTAATGAAGGAAAATCAATTATTGCAAATACTACATTTCTGTTACTTATTGCTCAGTTCATTCCGTTTTTCGTACGTTGTGGATGAACACATAACACCATGATGTACCATTTACAATCAACTTGCTTCTTTGCTCTTTTAATCCAGGTGCCGCTTGATGTAACTATGAAATTCTGTGAAGTAGTGTGAGGACGTACATGTAGATGAAAAAAGAAATGTGCCTGAACTTAGATTGCAATGAAACGTCCTGCCCTAGCAACTACTCTAAATTCCCACTTACCTGTCCCATTCCTGAACTCGGAAAAAATGACTAAGTGGAAGTTGAAGATAATAGGGTGGGGGTATGGTGAGAAACAATAATGACCTGTCCACTTCATTGTCCCACGATCCCAAGCGTAGTGAAGAATGACCGCGTGCGATAACCTTAATTTGAATGGGGTGATGGCTGACATGACCTAGGCTATTGGTAAGTGACATAACAATGTAATACAAGTTTGAACACTGTGAATGTTGATCTTCTGTTCAAAAGTGTGCACATCCAAGCCTTGGAAACCTGCGATCAGTTTCATGCGCTTGACGATCCGCGAACAAGTATGACTTGGCCCTTATACTGACAAGGGGGCCGTATTCTTACAATTAAATCCTTGTTCACACTGGTGGCGTGGTGTGATGCGTTGAAAAAAATCGCCAAGCGGTGTCAGTTTTGACATAGCGAAGCGCGGCGCGACGCGATTGCGTGCGGTGGTCATTAGCAGAAATGACATCATTCATGTCAATCAAATTGTGACAAATAATCCAGAATCCTCAGCTCACGCGGCAGGCGATTCGCCGCGGAAAAATACTGCAGGAGCGGTCGGGGCGGTGGAAATCTCTCGTCACGCTCTACCGCTTCTTACTGCATCGCGTCCCACCACAAGTGTGAACAGCTATAGGCATCCTTGATGCCTCCTTGAGGTTTCAGGAACACATTAATGGTCTGTCCAAAGTGAACCAAAAATAATAAAACGTCCCGTTTTATTCGTAACAACAACTGGTAAATGCATTGCGGCGGCCGCTCCGGAAACGGTGCTGTGGAATCTTTGACTCGGCACGAACAGTCCGCTTTAAGATATGCGATAGGTTAACATCGTCTGCATAATTAACAGGGATAAATAAAGAGCTGTCGTCTGCGTAAAGATATAACAGACAGTTTTGGATGACCTCATTGAGATCATTGATATATAAAAGAAACAGCAGCGGCCCCAGGACAGAACCCTGAGGCACACCGCTGTTTACCGCACCAATTGCTGACCATTGCGAAAATGAATGATTTACCTTCACCCTAAGCTTTCTATTAGATAAATATGATTGAAGAAGAGCAATGAGGTTTGGTCCTATACCGTAGGATTGTAATTTATGGATTAATAAATAATGCGGGATGGAATCGAACGCTCCCTCTATATCAAGAAATACACCACGGGTGTCCAACCTATTATTCCAGTTATTCTGAATCATATGAACGATATGGATCAACTGTTTTTGTGTATCGTGGCCCTTAATGAAACCAGACTGGTATTTATATAGCAGGTTGTTGTCAGAAACATGGCCAGAAATGGTATTGTAGATAACAGATTCAAAAAGTTTAGACAAACAGTTCCGGCAGTAGCTTTGGAGCCCTTATTTTTATAAACTGGAACAATTGTCCCTAATTTCCAAATATTCGGAAAAACCCCAGAGGCTACAATCCTATTGAACATGTCACATAAGGGTGCATCCAAAGAATTGGCCACTAGTTTTAACATGTGGTTAGTTATACCGTCATTACCTCCACTTTTAGTAACGTCAAGGCCCTTAAGTAGCTTATTCACCAGACTTCCCTGTCAATAACAACCGTATCAACTACTTGGGCAGTTTTACGTGGGCAGTAAGGTAACACAGATTCATTGAAAGAATGGAACTTTTGCAGAAAACGTTTTAGAAATACAGACGCCTTGTCCTTATCAGAAAAGGCATAATTACCATTATCTTCAACTGTAGGAATTCCACACGAGAATTTTTTCCCAAGCAATTTCTTAATAAAATACCAATAATTTTTAGAATTCGGTGGGTGTTCGTCAAGAGAATTACAAAGCTGAAGATGGTGATTAGACTTTGCTTCATTGACTAAGTCACTGACTTCTCTTGCTTGCTCACGGAATCTGACGAGACTGTGTTGATCACGGTGTTTCAACAGACGTTTGTATAATTTGTCTCTTTTATTTATGGCCGAGTTGATTCTTCTGTTGAACCATGGCTTATCACGGGGTTTGACGACTTTATCACGATAAGGGATATGCCTTTCGAAAAGCTGAAGGAGATGAGAGGTAAATGACTCGGTCATAAGATTGATATCATTACCAGCGAGAATAATGTCCCAGTCATAACTACTAATTGCATTATTAAGTTGGTCAATATTCACTTCATTATACTTCCAAATCCTCTTCTGAAAAAAAAACCATCTAGTAGGGCGGTTAAGGGTAAAAATCTTTCACTTCTTCAAGAAAGCATGAAACTCCCCACATGGGTACTTTGATACCTAAGGATCATGGAAAAAAATGGACCCCAAAAATTCGCGCCCCCTGGTGGCCGCCATATTGGTTTTAAAAATGGCCGCCAAAATAGCCATTGTTTCAGCAATATCTCAGGTCCTATTGCTCACAGCACTGAAAATAAAGTATCTTTACCCATGTTTTGGATATCGGGGAACAGCATGGAGCCCCCAAAATTTATGTCAGATGGACGCCATGTTGGATTTCAAGATGGCCGCCACGTGTCAGGCTCCATTGTTTAACTCGTTACTCCAGTCAGGTGTGAGATGGGCAAAATAAGAGTCCCCTGGGGTTTTTGGTATGAAATTTGCCAAACTATCTAGATTGATAGAGAATGGCTTCCTGTACATGAAAAACTATACAAAGCTGAAGATGGTGATTAGACTTTGCTTCATTGACTAAGTCACTGACTTCTCTGGCTTGCTCACGGAATCTGACGAGACTATGTTGATCACGGTGCCTCAACAGACGTTTGTATAATTTGTCTTTTTTATTTATGGCCGAGTTGATTCTTCTGTTGAACCATGGCTTATCACGAGGTTTGACGACTTTATCACGATAAGGGATATGCCTTTCGAAAAGCTGAAGGAGATGAGAGGTAAATGACTCAGTCATAAGATTGATATCATTACCAGCGAGAATGATGTCCCAGTCATAACTACTAATTGCATTATTAAGTTGGTCAATATTAACTTCATTATACTTCCAAATCCTCTTCTGAAAAAAACCATCACCAATATCAGGATTTAAGTCTAAGCATGCCACGACTGAACTGTGGTCGGACCCAAGAAGTGGGGGAGTTGTGCATGCATTCACTAGCCTACCTGGCCAATTTGTAAATATAAGATCCAGGCAGGTTTGGGACGTTGGTGTTATCCTTGTGGGGCCGTCAATAACCTGAGTGAGTGCATGACGAGTAATCAATTCATATAACTCAGTCCCCTCACTTGTATTAATATCTTGTTCCCACCAGTTCATACTACGGCAATTGAAGTCACCGCCAAATAAAACCATCTCGTCAAATTCCGCAAGCAGTCTGAGTGTGGCGTCAATAGAGGCAAAGAAATCATTTCTTTGCTGTCTAGTTTGTGACGGAGATCTATAGTAAGAACCGAAGAGAAGCTTTCTATGATTTATAAACACATCAAACCACATTACTTCAAAGTCCTTATTTTCTAGATCCACCCGTCGTTTAAACATAATAGATTCATGGAAATAAATAAGCATTCCACGACCAACATTACTATAAAGCTCATCAGACAAGGGATGATATCCCTCAATATCCCACTCCTTATAGTTAAGGTGATACCCTACTTCAGATAAAGCAATAATTTGAATACAATCCGACATAAGCCTAAGATTCAAGTCTTGGAACCGCTGTCCATTATCTGCAGATATACTATTGATATTAGAGAACATGACATTAACATATTCAACAGGCCCCGGATTCAATTCAATATCATTGGATAACACTAAAAGCATGTCACCGACATTCAATTGGCTTAGGCCAACACAAATACAAGCAAAACCAGGTAAAAATAACGCTGTTGTCAGTAGTATAGATAATCCGTGAATTAAAACACGAGGAGATGAAAAGTGTTTTGAATGACTAATAATAGCATAAAGGACTGAGAATGGAATTGTGGCAAGACACCACATATAACTAGCTAGTGAGCTAAGAACACAGGAAAGCAAGATTAAAGATACTGGCACAAACTGAAGAAGTTGATAACCAAAAGCGTACATGACAATAAGTATTGTAAGTGTGTAATAAACTAGGTGAAACAATCCTATGACTGAATGTCTTTGGTTTGACTGCCTACCGGGTCTAGAAAAACTTGACCTTCCACAAGAATTGAAAAGGCCTATCCTTACCCTCCATTGTACCACATCACCTAACATTAGGTGTGGGTCTCAGTAACAAGGAAAAGGCTGCCATCACCAAACAAAGTTTGCATTCAAATTTACACATCACGACAGACGAAAGAAAACGAAGGCGGTTTCACTAAAAAATTTGGCCTTACGAGAAAGAAACGCCCACGTCTTAATTTGACCAAGGCCCAGGCCCACACTCACAAAACTACCCAAGCGCGACACTCATCCCTTGTTCAACACAAAAGATAAGTATCACACCCAGACCCAAGCAGCTCCATGAGTGCGGGTCCTGGATATCACACTCAACGAATCAAGTCAGCATATTGATTAAATGTAGCCACAGAAAAAATACCACACCACGTACATTTGTGACTCTCCCTCCAAATAAACGGTCACCCAAAAAGCAACCACTAATCCAAGTATGACAGTTTGACCTCTGCCATCGTGTCTCACAAAGAAGTAGTCAAATAACACGACCGACCGTCGAAGCCACAAACGATTCAAATACGTCTCAACTCAACAGATACTCTATTCCACACGTTTCTATGAAAAAGAAAAGGGACATATGGTGGAATCCACCAGCAGCACGGAGAAGAGATAACACAGTGACCAGGACTTGGTGATCCTGGTAATAATTTCAAGAAGAAATAATCCAACAGTCTACAACTCAGCAGATCTCACACATGACAGTTACACAGAAGTGTCAGTAGGACCCTGCTTCTTCTGGTGAACCAACTTGACAAAAGGGGGCTCTTTCAGATACAGAATACGTACATTCCTCCTCTCTGAAGGTGGAAACCCCGAGCGTTTCTCGAGTAACTGATTCCGTAGTTTGTTGAGTTCAGGGGGCAGGTCGCTAACAATGGCGTGACCACACCCAGGCTTTAACAACTTGATACTTCGAAGTACAGTATCACGATCCCCAAGCTTCAGAAAACGGGCAATGATGTTCCTCTTATCGACTAAACCTCCAGGTAACCTGTGGACTGCCTGGAAAACAACGTTATTCGCGTTCGTGATTCCCAATGTGGTTAAGAGGAAATTTCTCAACTTCTCCTCGGTAACAGTAGCGTTTTCCTCGAGAGTTCCGGGAATACCTTTAAAGATGAGGTTCCACTTCCTCGACCAAAGCTCCAGTTTTACACGAGCAATACTAATCACTTCCACTTCATACCAATACTCCCAAAACAACACGAAAACACACTGAATAAATCTCATCTATTGTAGTGATTAAGGTACAGGTATTGTTGGTGACCAAAAAGTCTTCGATTTATAACCTGCGATCAATCTGTTAGCAAAAACGATACCTTCCTTCCTCATATAATAATGTGTGGGCTTATAGTGCCTTTTACATTTAAGTGTCAAGGCACTTCACATTATTACCCAGCCTAATCCAGAAACCTTTCTGTAGAAACCCAAGGGCAGCTACAATCAAGCGCACACATGGACATTTCAGGCCAGTTGAGAGTATACAGAGTGGCACAGCCAGGGATTGAACCCACAACCTTCCGATCACGAGTCCAACGCTCTAACCATTGTGCCACCGCGCTCCCGCGCTCCCGAGACACGAAGCCGTACGCATCATCATTACTGAGGTTTCGCAAGCGCCCGGTTAGGCCATTCGACGACGTTTTTCTATTGTTTGGGCATACAAACACAATAGATAAACGTCGTCGTAGGGCCTAACCGGCGCTTGCGAAACCTCCCTATTATATCGAAGTAAGACAATACTCCTGATGAAACGACTCTCTGGTCGCCACATAATCTCATGGACAAAAGTGTAACTTAACACCAGTTTTTCTCGTATTTCTCAAAAACCAGGCTAAGCAGAAATGTGCGAATTGGCCATCCCTCCAGTATCGAAACCGAGACGTCTTAGGCGAACGCTTTACCACAACCGCTGCCTTTCGGAAAGTTTAAAAATGAAAGCCACTGGAAATATCGCTGTTTACCAAATTGTTGTGACAGGTTGGAGTTTACGGTCACCTTCTTTGGGTCAACAAGAAGAAAAATCACTTATTTCATGTTCTGCCGTCTGTCTCAAGGTCATGAAATGTACAACATTCGTAATGACTCCGACACACGGCAATCTTGTCTGTCAGATGAGTGACCGGCGGGGGACATGCATGGAGAAACAAGAAGCCGTGAGGTATCCGCCAGCTAAGATGTTTCAGAAGAAGGTAATTATGGTTTCCAATTTCAGGATCGGAAACCATATTGTGTTTGGTCATGATGTCTGCCTGGCTCTGGCTGTCTGTCTCTCTGTCTGTTCAGTCTGTCGCATCCGTAACTTTTTTCCTGCAAGAGCTACAGACCTGGAAATGTGACCTACCCTCAGACTGGTAACATGACCTGGGCTGGGTTGCACAAAACTCATGTTAGCGCTAACTTGGTGTTAGCGCTAACTTTATATTAAAATGACGTAAAAAGACAATGGATTTTTACGTCATTTAACATAAAGTTAGCACTAACACCAAGTTAGCGCTAACATGAGTTTTGTGCAACCGGGCCCTGACCTACGAGATGGAATGAAAATTTCAAGTCTCCTTTACCTGGTTCATGGTAAAATTGATATATCAAAGGTTGAGAGTTTGTCTGCCACACTTTTGTTTCTTGAATAAATTGTCGCCGAGGCCACGAAGAGTACGAGTAACAAGTTCCTTTCCTATGTTTATGGCCCTTGGAAAGATACTGGCATCAACAAATTTATTATCCAGAGTCAGCATCATTATGATATTGACACATGTATATCAAATTTGATATTTTGACATATCGGGAGATCTGGCTCAGTAAGCGACTTGAAGCCGGTATCGCAACGTCATATTATCTCATCCAAGGATGTTATTGCAACTTACTGAAATTTTCAGTTGCACTTGCTAGGATGACGAGATTTGATATGCAAATTTGACAGCATGAGATAAGTCAGAACCTAATGATGGTAGAAACCTAAAACCTTCACCTTCACCGATGTTATCAAGGCTGACTTTTCAGATTACGCAATGACCTTCAAGGTCAAAGGTGAAGTCAAGGTCACACAGTTCCAAAATGTAAATCTGCTCAGAATTTCATGAGGAAACTAATTAGAAACCTGCATTAACCATCTCATGTAGGTTTAATCAAGGATTCCTGTTCCAGTAACGCAATTACTTCTCAATGTCAGAGGTCAAGGTCAGAGTGAACCAGCCCTGGAGTAGTACAGTGTAACTTCTCATTACTTCAACTGGAAATTGGCTTGGTAGATTGGCCACTCTCTTCACGACCGGAAACCATTGACATCGCCCCCGATATCCGTTTCTTGTTCACTTCAGAACTTGATTCTACGGCGTTCCAGTTTAATTGACCTCTAGTGTTTCGGAGTCGGCTAGGGGGTGGGTACACCCAGGCGTTCGTGATCCACTGACCCTTGCCGACTTCAGCAAGGTCATATGGCAACTGACACTGATTAGACTGGTGTCATTTTTTTGATCCATCAAGTAAGTCTGTTGGATAAGGGGACATGTCGTCGTCTGCTGGGAATAAGCCGCGGTATGTATAAATTTAACCATCGTTATCATTCATTACGTGTCTATAGATGAGTTGCAATATATTATAGGTCATTGTCATGGAGATTTCTCGGAAACTCGCGGATGCGCAGTAGCCATTTTGACTTGTTTTGACGGAAGATGGCTTTCAACGAAGGATTGTCGGAGAATACTCGTCCAGTTTTGTCGTCGAATGGACAAAAACGGCAATACACGTGACCGGAGATCGCGAATTCACTCGATTCTTCGCTCACGCTCCCACACACACTCTTTGGTGAGGTCGCGGGGAAATCAGTGAATTTTCCTTTCTCCAACTCATTTGACAGTGCATTTTAACGGCTGGCCTGTAGAAATATCGAAGAAATTCGCAAATATTTTTCGTTCAAACCAATGAAAACACACCGAATTCCGTGCTGACAGTGACAACGGCTAACTGCGCATGCGCGCGTTTTCCACATGGCAAAGACCCGCAACCCACTTCATTAGCACATTTAAATAGAACAAACCTAAAATCTATACACGTGCATGGACATTTTGTTTGGAATTTGAGTCTCATGGGTTCAGTAAATGACCAAATTGAATTCCCTGAGAGTGTTTCTGAAATCGTCGCCATTGCAACAGCAAGTCAGGCTGGGGAATCAGTTTTGCGCGAAGCCGTGCGGTGGCCGTAAATACTCCGAGTCCGCATTTTCCAAACCTCCGTGTCAAAATGGTCAAAATGAACAGGACCGGCTACAAAAATCTAAAATTGGAGATAGAAATGTCATCGAATCTGAGTAAGTAAGTCGTACAATCTGATCTCAGTGGTTTAGTGCAGCTCTGTGAGAAATTTGGTGTTGTAACTCATTTTCGTTAACGAGTTTGAGCTGTAAAACCGGCGCGGTATACAACAGCCTACAAAAGGCTGTAGACTTGTTACTGTTGTGTAATACTCGTAGGCTGCATCATATCATGATATGTAGCTACGGGATGTACACTGTAAAAATCGTGTGATTCTATGGGTTCAGCGCCGTGGGTTCATTGGACTAACGTGGGTCTGTTGAGGCCATGATGGGCTCAGCTAACTCAATCTGAGATAAATGGGCCCTGTTCAGGTCGATTTAACCCGAGAGAGACGTGTTCGTAGTGCCACCTGGGTCCTGAAGAACCCACGGGTAACACACAAAATGGGCTCATGCTGCTCATTTCACTGTACCCACTCACGGTCGGCGTGTTTATGGGTTCAAGGGCGTGGGTAGAGAGGACTAATGTGGCTGGTGAGTCCGCGATGATGGGTTCAAAAAACTCAGCCCGGGCCTGTTCATGGGTTGAACGGCGTGGGTTCAGATAATTGGTGTAATGACCGATACAAGTATCATTTACGTATCAGTGAATGGTGTTGAAGTACCAGTCGAGTGGTAAATCTACCAAACTGGTATGCATGGTGACTGGTGAAAACACCATTCAAGTACCGGAGTCAATATTGACCGGTAACCTACACTTGAAAACACCGGCAAGAATGTGAAATCCACTAAAAATGGAATCAACAAAGTAAATAAATATTCATTTGTATTAGAATTTTGTTCTTTTATGCAAGATACATATCCATAAAGAGTTATTCATTTTCGAATAATTATATTCTTGATAAAATGACAGTAATTCTTCTGAATTCTACACCAAAAAGTTCATCACACAGAATAAGTAGACTTGCATTCCAATTGAACGGTTAGTTACATGCATCTCCACTGACGTGTTCGCATAATAGACGAACGTCACTCTTAATACCCAGTGGTCGTCACTGGCGGGATATGTACAGCCTATACTTGGTCAGGGGGATTTGGGACCCTGTCGAACACGAATGAAATAAGATCCAGTGAACTTGCCTCATGGGCATCCTGAACCCATCACATATACTACACTAGTATGCTGACTGAGCTTGCCCAATGGATTCCCTGAACCCATCACAAGAGTTGAGTGAGCTTGCCTAATGGATTCCCTGAACCCATCCAATATGTTGATAAAACTCTCCCTATGGGTCTTTTGAACCCATCATATGCGGGTTCAGTGAGCACATTAGACTGAACACGTTACCGTCAGCATGCGTGTCCTGTGTCCAGGAAGTGGACAAGGGATAAACCCAGTGCCATGGGTTCAGCGAACACGTTCGTTTTTACAGTGTAAATAAGGCACTCATAACTGCTTGAATATTGGTCCAAGTTGGTCATTTAACCATTTAGCTTTTGATAGGTTGGGGTTGACTGCGAAACTGGATCTTATCCTCAACGGCAGCGATATGCTGCCTTTGTCAGTAAATAAATTAATATTATCACTTTCTGCCCACTACGTCTGTGCTGTGTCTAATAGGTAACTGATCCAGTTCCGTAGCCAACACCTTATCTCCTGAGTACGTGTTTGTTTGTTGCTTTTCTCCCTCCTTATTTGCTATTTTCTTAATTTTGTTTATACTCTGGATTGTCCTATGTTCATCATCATTATTTATTACATTTTATTTACATGTATTAGGGCTATTAATGCCTTCGGCGTCAGCCCCTCTTCTTCTTTGTAACTATTATGTTCTAAATAAATTCATTCAATACTTCTATTAAAAATCCCACGTTTTCCTGTACATGAATAGGCTAGTGCATTTTGAGATATCTCCTGTCACTCCAGAACGAGGCTGACAGTGGCGCCGCCGCCAGAAATGGTGGCTTCCTGAATCAAAATTCAAATTCCTGCTCTCTGGCTGGCTGCCAGGGCCGGTAGTACTATCGGATTTTCTGTGCGGTCGGCCCTGATCGCCTGGCATGCGTCGTCAGGAATAATGCCACGCGCCAGGCATTTCTCTCTTCATAATCCATAATTCATAATTCATAGTTTTTCACCAACAATAATTTTCATCCCATCGCCAGAAAACAGTCGGTAAAATACGCTGTTGATTCAAACCTAAAAATCTTTTTTTCGTACGCGATTTTACTCATGCATAACTAATCGTGTTGACTATTTTTGCAGTTGTTTCGGCAAATAGAAGGGGTGACAGCTTATTTTGTAATCACCCGTCACCCCTTCCATTTACCAGATGAACTGCGAATACGACAAACACCATTAGTTATGCATCAACGACTTCGCGTACGAATAAAATAATTTTGTGTTTGAATCACCAGCGTGTAAAAGTACATGTACATGTATAAAATATAAGGGCTGATTCATACTTCTCCGTCTTGCGCTTGTGCGTTCCCTATATGTATGTGTGGTACCAATAATAAAATTACTTTTTGTACCATGCACTCACATAGGAAACTGACAAGCGCAAAGCGCACTAACGCAAAGTATGAATTGGCCCTAAGTCGAGAGTTCTGGGATTCGCCCCGTTAACGATTACTAACGCTGACACTTAGTTAATTGCAATGTAATGAGTATTGATAACGTTAGTGTTAGCGTTAGTGGGCGATCTCTATAAAACTTACCAATGATTGAATGCCTGAATAACGCGTTAGGATTGAAGACCCATGTTGAACACCCACCCTTTCACTCGTTTTCAAGGTGCTTCATGCCGGCGAGTATGGCCCTATATCACCCTAGCAGTCGAATTCAACCCTACATCGTCTTAGCAAAGACTGTTGCTTGGATCTGTAGCTCGAACCACTAGGCCGAATCGGGATATCTTGATGTCTTCAAAGATTCTCCATCCATTTGCTATGAGTCTTCGAGGCAGGGGGAGTATCTATGCTTGCGNACATGTATGTCATACTGGTCATCTGAGATGATGGACCGTCTGATCGACCTCCAGGATTCTGGAGTTTCTTACGTTTTAACTGTCCCCTCACAACTTTGTACAGTATGGAGCAATTACAGAAAATAATGACAAGAAATGGCAAAAACGAGTAGACAAGCAAGTGAATCCAGTGCCACACCTTCCTCCAAAAGTATATGTACTCTGTCTTCCTTTCGCAGATCAGTACATTACCTACACGATATAAGTGTTGGACAAAAAGTATTGGCGAATTTAAGGCAAGCAGAAATATAAATATAACTGTCAGACCTATAGAAGTCCATCTCTTGGTACATATGGTTCTTGCCTTTAGAGGAAAAGATACAGATATCATTCTTTCTACTGTCAAACACGCGACGTTCCAACTGGCGAAATGCAGAAAGAAATACGTCAAAAATATGTGAAGTGGGCAGGAGATGTAGGACAGAAGTCTAAGGTCAACATCAAACAAGTACAAGACACATTGACGAAGGATTCCCGTCCAAAGCACGGCCGTGTCTGCTGAAGCAAGTGTAATAAGTAAAATCCTCGTGGAAGCTTTCCCAAACTTTCGTCTCAACAAGACGAGGATTGTTAACATATTGAACAATGTCCCAAAAGCTATAAGAAACGGAGGTACCCATTTCCAAAGGAGTATCTTAAGTCGCCATTCCCAGAATCGATGGAGAAATTTGTAGTTACCTACATATATGATAGCGCGAGTGGTCCTTGGGGTGACTCCTGCCTCCGTTAGCTGCACAGTCCCATTGGCATGATTGGGATTGATCGTCGTAAATTCGTATAGACTCATTGCCAAGTCTATTGGATTTATAGTCGATGTCAAGACAATTCCCAGAGACCTTCGTCAATTTGTCAACCTGACTTGGAAATCCGATTCATCCTCTAACCAACGCTTCACGGGTCTTCTCCGAAGAGTCGAAGCAACAGTTCGCATACAGCGCGGCAAAAATAAGTGAAGTACCCATTCTCGTTTCAGAAATATTCAAAAATATTCACAAATTTTGCAGCTCCAGCCGTAGACAAGCTTCTAAAAGATGGCATCGAGTGGAAGCCACTATTCGCATCTTGTAGCTGAAAGCGGATACAGATTTTAAAACCACAGACCAGGAGCATCAAGAATTCTTATTCGAAAGCTAAATTAAATTGAAACCTTAAATCATATGCCAGAACCGTCCGTAGACCTTCGTTGATCACACACACTTGGGGAGGAGCGACGAAAACGACGGGGTACACTCGACGTATTTCGTTCATTTCATCGCATTTACGACGCGCCGCAAAACGTTTCCTCCTCAGTCAGGCATTGTGAAGTTGAAGCCTCCGTCGATGTAGCCGTAGTCCTAGTGAGAACGCTGTAATCGGCTGAAAGCAAAGGAATGATTTTTCATATGAGGATACATTTTATATGCTATTCTGCAGGAAGCAAACGCATGCGTCCAAGGGAAATCAATGGAAATGTACTACTTATATCAGATTTCTCCAGA
Source organism: Notospermus geniculatus (assembly GCA_002633025.1). Classification (NCBI taxonomy): domain Eukaryota; kingdom Metazoa; phylum Nemertea; class Pilidiophora; order Heteronemertea; family Lineidae; genus Notospermus; species Notospermus geniculatus. The sequence continues at coordinate 75,718 of NMRB01003099.1, forward strand.
CTGACTCCGGTCGATCGTTTGATCATTGATATCAGAAGTGATGGAACACAAGAAATGTAATCGAAACTGTTACTCACATTTCATGCTGTTTCTTGACTAATGGCAGTAAGGCCAAGTAAAAATAATAATTAGATTCGCGTCCTTTTTTTCTCAGATGAGTGGGGAGGGGGGAGGTTTTTATTTTTTATTTTTACTAGTTTGAGGCTGAAAAGACATGTCAAAATCAAATAAAAATTTTTTTAGAGATTGCCAAAATTTTAGGGAGGTATAGGAAATGCATTGTAAAATCTTTTTGCAGTTTTTGCACTTTTGGGGGGGAGGGAGGGGACGCTAATCTAATATATTTTTTACTTGGCCTAATGGTGTAGTGGTCCAATACGTGGTCCAATCCTATGTAAACAAAGCATACAACGATGACATGTAAGTAGTTGCGGGTTCGTAATTTGGTCACTTCCAATTCCATCGAAAATGCGCGCATGCGCAGTTTGCCGTTTTGGATAAAACTGGGCGAGTTTTTCTATAATCGCACCTGATTTTCTTGTTAGTAGCAATTTGAAATAGTATGTATTGCCTCGTGGTTACCGGTGTGAAAGGAATCCAAGTCCCCCTGGAATCAAAGTCCGGTCGTATGGCTGGAGAGACCATGACCATTCGAATAACCTTACGGATCATCTCAAAATTCATTGATGCCCCAAAAGACGAAAGTATTTCGTCTCTCCGTCTTAGTTCATGACCACTTATCCAAGGACCAGACCATATTAAAATCCTCAGCCTCCGGGTGTTAGAAATATCATGAGATTTTGCTATATATCAAACTTGATAATTCGAAATATCTTTGCCTGTGGTAAAGGTAGAGGCATGATATCACCCATACTTAGGTTATTGAGGACGCCCATTTCGATTATGCAGTGACCTTGATGATCAGAGGTCAAGGTCAAGGTCATACTTTGATAATTTGAAATATCTCTGCCTATGGTAGAGGTAGGGCACG
>NMRB01003100.1:12404-28234 GCA_002633025.1 Notospermus geniculatus
GATTTAGAGGTAGCTTGATTTATACCTTTAAAGTATGACTGTTGGGTGTGGATCCCTTCCTCAATTAACACCATCCCAATTTTAGTATAAAAGCCAATAATGAACTGGTAATGAACAAAGGCCCTGGTCTATTATTAGTGAGGTTCCGCAACGTCTCCGAATTCCGAATTACGAATATCTTTGATTATGACGTCATCATTTTGACGTATGACGTTGCATCACATTCGTGACGTCGTGCAAATTCGTTGCGTCTTGACGAGGATGGCCGCAAATCTTCGTAGGTGGTTTACGAATTCCGAATTGATAATTTTCATTTACAAGAAATGTTATCTTGGGCTTTTCTGAGCATAGAGGTGACAACTGGATATACCTGGCACACTTTAGCGATGAAATAAATGCTTAAAATGTCAGTGTAAGATAATGGCGTGGTGTTAAAGACAGGTTGTCACATCGTTCACAAGGCCAAAAGTCGGACCCCCGCAGATTTTCGACGAAGAAACGACGTCATGACGTAACGTCACGCAGGCCTGAAATCGTTTCGGGATTCGGAATTCGGAGCTTTGCGGAAACTCCCTATTATTAATGTTGTACGGGCCGCCTCACTGGCGCCTAGTGACGTCACCGCCGCCGGGAATCCCGGTGGTTTCTCCTGGGGAAACCCCATCCAGCAACAGTGTCCCGGCGTCATCATGACGCCAACGACGTCCAACGGCGCCACGGCGCCAGGTTTTGAAGGCCCCGAACTCTTGCATGTCTTGAGCTTGACACCGAAGATTGGACCACGCAACGGCGTTCCCTCTCACCCGTTCGAGCCCTGGGAGTCAGTAAGGTACGTTTACCGCACTTTACACCGTTTTATAACATTTGGCGACGAGGATAAAAATAGTTTGTCTTCTTTGCTTCCTATTTGAAGTAATTATTTCGATTATTTTTCCGAGATTTCAACTGTTGGGTTTTACCATGGATATGATGGCGAGTAGAACAGACATGTCCGATCCTATCGTAAACCTGGCAACGGGATCAGTCGATGATCTCAGGTCTTTGCCAGGGATTGGTAAAACAAGAGCAAAAGCTATTGTAACGGAAAGGAAAAAACTTAAGACTCTGGATTTGAATATTCTTTCAAAAATTACTGACATGCCCACCCAAACCTGGCAGGATTGGTTGGATGCGGGTCGGATTTGCATTAAGCCTACTCCCGATGCGGCAAGATCTGACGAAAGTATTGAATCGGTCATTGTTGATGTAGATGGTAGGGAGATTGGGAATGAGAAAAACGTAGGCCCGACATTTTCTGACAATTTGGTTGGTGACACTAGGCCTACCGGGTTAAGCGACCGGCGTTTTGTAGGCCCAGACTTGGAGGGAAAGAGTAACGACGAACTCCGTCAATTAGTGTTGAGTCTGCAAGGAAAGCTGAAAGAGCAGCAGGCTGAGAATGACCATCTAATTCAGCTGAACTCTGAAATTAAGGCTGACTTGCACCTTATTTCGGCGGAGAAACGGGAGGTCAAACATCTATTGGGCGAGTTGGATCAGGAAATGCAGTCAGTCGTGTTGGAAAAGGATTCTTTGAGGGTTGAGAATCGGAAATTGAAAGGGGAAAATAAGTCAATGGAGGCCTACATTTCCGATTTGCGAAAACAGGTTCTGAAGCCTGAGGCGAAAAGTTTCAGTGGGCCGTTTGATAATTCCCCAACCAGAAAGGGAGGGAATGTAAATTCAATGCCAGTATCCCGTCGTTCAGGCAATGGTGGTTCTGCAGGCTCAAACCCCCGTCAGGCAACATCCCTGGACAGTGTCTATCCAGTGGACAGTATCTATCGCCCAAATAGGTCCACTGTGGGAACCAACCCCTGTGAGTCCTCTCAGGAAAGCATGTTCCATGTTGACCGCTATCATTCAAGTAGGCCTAACAACCATCGGCATATGAAAACGGGACTTGGTCTTGGAAGACAAGGGTCATCGTCCAGATATGATCACGGGGATGAAGGGTGTCCATCGGAGGGCTTTGCCAAGAACATGAAGAAAGACCGGCGCGGGAAGAAGTTCAGGAACAGGCCGAGGCAGGATTCCTCAAGCTCCTCATCTCTATCTGAGAGTTCCGCTTCTGATGATTCTGGATCAGAATTAGAGTCGGATGGGTCGGAGGGTGGAAGGAGATCAAGGGTCACTAGAAATAGAAGACGTCCTGACCAGAGGAAACGAAGCAGAAGTCCTCCTCCCCCGAAGATGCCAACCTTTTCGGGAGACAAGAAGGAATCCTGGGACGGGTTCATCCTTCAATTCGAGAGGATTGCGGAGGCAGGTCGATGGGATGACCGAAAAAAAACTCAAAAGGCTTCACCAGTGCCTCGTCAGTCAGGCTTCGCTTTATGCCAACCGATCGGGATGCCATTCTTTCCGGAAGCTGGTCAAAGAACCCCAGCGGAGATTTGGCAAAAAGGAAGAACCTGCTATTGCCAAGCGGATGCTCCGAAATGTCGCTCAGCTGGAAGGTGAAACCCTGGAGGAATTTGCAGAGCGAGTACTTTTCCTGGCGCATGACGCCTACCAGGATGGTGGCCAGTCTGCTGACCGGGACGCTATGGAGCACTTCCTCCAGGGCATCAAGGACAAACAGGCCGCCATCAGAGCGGTTGGTTTGCGCCCAACGAGCCTCAGGAAGGCAATTAGATACGTTAAGGAGGCCCAGGCAAACTTCACCGCCATTTTCGGGAAAAGAAGCGACAAGCCCTTGACCTTTCAAACTCGTCAGGTGACCTGGCAGGACCAGATGGAGAGCCCAGACATCAGATCGATATCTTCAGCTAGGGAAAGTGACTCTGAGTTGGGGCAATTAAAGGCGAGAATCTTGGAGTTAGAGAAGAAAATGTCCAAGTCTTCATCTCTCAAGTCTCCCTCCGTATCTCCAGCAAGACGGAATGTCCAGTGTTTTAAATGCACAGCTTACGGACACTATGCCAAGGATTGCCCGAAATTGCCTGCGTCAGCTTCCAGGGAACGAAGCCCTTCTGCTGAGAGAGCGGCCAGACGCTCACCTTCCCCTGCTGTATCGTTAAACGCCAAAGGGCTGAGCAGCACGGCCTCTGCTTAGTCCGCTTTCCTGAAACGGGCCGGTCCTCCGAAAGCATCACAAAACCCTGTGACGACACATGCTCCGAGTCATCCATTGTGGTCCGAAGATGTGAGGGAATGAGTCTCGTTTTGCCAACGCGAGTGAATGGAATTGATACCAGAGCAGTAGTGGATACCGCCGCCATGGTAACTCTTGTCAATTTGGATTTTTATTCCTCGCTTCCAAACGTGACTCCTTATTCAGATCTTCAGCTTGCTAAACTGAAGGGACTTGGTGATCAATTGGTTGAGGCCAGAAAAGCGGAGGGACTGACAATAACATTTGGTAGGAATTCATATGAGTGGCCTTGTTATGTGACAGAAATGAAGGATTCAATGATAATTGGGTTAGACTTTCTTCAATCCAAGCGATGTGTCGTTGATCTCAAACGGAATCTGGTTTCCATAGCTGGTTTAGACATCCCAGCTCTTCTGAAAAGGAACTTGAAAGGAGAGGATTTCTTCATCAGTCGTGTAGTTTTGGACCGCTCGATCAGTTTTAAGCCCCATTCTGTGTCCAATATTCGGGTACGGCTTACTGATCCTCCGGATGTCCCTCAGCAGCTCGTGGTTGAACCGACTCGAAAGAATGAAAAAGTTTTGGTAGCAGCTTCAGTTGTCCAAGATTCTGAAGTCGTCCTCCAAGTCATCAACGATTCAAATGAGACGGTGCGGTTGTACAGAGGTCATCATATTGCCAACGCTTCACCTGTTGAGGAGATCTTAGAAGCCGATGAACTAGAGTCAACTTCAAGCGAAGACTTTCACATTAGAGAAGTCAGGCCTGGAGATGAATCATCATTTTCAGGGGAGTTGGAGAAAGTGAAGGAGGCTATGTCAGAACATCTTAAAGATCTCTTCAGTCGTTCCTGCGAGGGCAAGGATATTGGTCAACAGATTAAAATAGGTCGTCTGCTAATCGAATTCTCTGATCGTTTCTCAAAAGATGATCTCGACCTTGGTTGTATGCGTGGTGTTAAGCATCACATCAACACTGGTGACTCTAGGCCCTTTAAAATGAAGATGAGAAGAACACCACTCCACTTTCAGGAACAGGAAGAGGCTCATTTAAAGAAGCTCCTTGAATTAGGAATCATCCGCCCTAGTTCGTCGGAATGGTCTTCTGCTCCAGTGCTGGTCAGGAAAAAAGATGGGTCCCTGCGATACTGTTTAGATTTCCGCTCTCTGAATTCTCAGACGGTTAAAGACAATTTCCCTCTGCCTTTAATTGAAGATTGTCTGGACACGCTTCAAGGGAGCATGTACTTCTCTTGTCTAGATTTGGCTTCTGGTTACTACCAAGTTGAGCTCGACAGCACCAGTGCTCCGAAATCAGCATTTGCAACTCGGTTCGGTCTTTTTGAGTACACCCGTCTTCCTTTTGGTTTGTGTAACGCTCCGGCCACATTTCAACGTGCCATGCAGCTGGTTCTGAGAGGCTTGACATGGAAAGAAGTTCTTGTATACATCGATGACATTATTGTGGTAGGCAAAAGCTTTGACGACGCACTGCTAAATCTATGCAAGGTTCTTCTCCGACTTCGGGAATACAATCTCAAGCTTAAACCCAAGAAATGCAACCTATTCCAAACCTCCGTAGAGTTCTTAGGCAGAAAAGTCAGCCGGGATGGTGTATCAGTCTCTCCAGGGAAAATGAAAGTGTTAGCGGAATGGCCAACTCCTACAAACAAAACACAGCTTATGTCATTTTTAGGCTTCATTAACTACCATCGGGAGCACATCCCGCACAAATCTGCCTGCCTTTACCGTCTTGTGTCTCCAAAAGCCAAGTGGGAGTGGAAAAATCAGGATCAGGAAGCTTTTCAAGCTCTCAAAAATGCATTGGTTTCGCCTCCGTGTCTAGCATATCCAACCAGAGACGGGGAATTCATCCTAGATACGGATGCTTCTGACTGTGCAATTGGTGCTGAGTTGTCACAGGTTCAAGATTCAAAAACTCGAGTAATAGCATACGCGAGCGCGGTGCTTAGTCCCGAGCAAAAACCCTACTGTACAACTCGTAAGGAACTTTTGGCCATAGTGATGTTCACCCGCCACTTCAGACACTATCTCCTAGGGAAGCGTTTTCTTGTCAGAACCGACCACAACTGTTTGGTGTGGTTGACTAGATTTCGGCATCTGGAAGGACAGTTAGCTCGGTGGATGGAGGAGTTAGCGCAATATGACTTGGCAATTGTTCACCGGGCCGGAGCCAAGCATGTAAACGCAGACGCCTTATCCAGGATCCCCGAGGACCTAGAGATCTGCAAGTGTTACCGGGCCGGCACCAAGGTTGAAGATCTGCCCTGTGGTGGTTGTGTCTACTGCAGGCGCATTCATGAGCAGTGGAAGAGATTTGAGGATGATGTTGACGACGTGGTGCCATTAGCAATCAAGTCCCCAAATTCAACAGTATCTGACCCTATAGCTTCTGTTTTGACGACTGGACTGATGGAAAACGACCCGGTAGATTTAAACCGAGGAGTGGATGAGTCACAATCTGATGTTCTGGAAGCTCTGTCCTCGGACAAGACGTCTTCTTCCCCAGCCTCTTCTGATACAGAGTTGGAAGCAAACTGGGCTAAGGGATTTGACAAAGGAGAACTTCGCCAGAAACAACTTGCGGATCCTGACCTTCAACCTATAATTCACTGGCTTGAGAGCGAAGAGGCTCCTTCTCAGCATGATCTGTTTCTGTCAAGCCCAGCAACGAAGGCTTTATGGCTCTGCAAGTCGCAACTCAGAATGAAACATGGAATCCTCTTTTACCTCCGGGTATTGGCGGCAGGGAATCGTTTGTGCCTTGTTGTACCTAAGGAGCTCCAAGAACTGGTATTACACTGTATCAACTGTCTCAAGACCTCTGGACATCTAGGAGAAGAAAAGTCTGTGGAGCGAGCAAAGGCCAACTACTTCTGGTATCACATGCATCGGGATGTTACTCTTTTCGTGCAGTCCTGCGGAACATGTAATCCAAATAAGACGTCCGGTAAAAAGTCCAGGGCCGCCCTCGGGTCATATCACGCTGGATTTCCAATGGAGAGGGTTCATCTGGATATTTTAGGACCTTTCATCACCAGCAATTCGGGGAACGAGTATGTCCTGGTGATGATTGAACAGTTTTCCAAATGGATAGAGACCGCTGCTATACCCGATCAGCAGGCTGAAACAGTGGCTTATCAATTTCTCCTCCATTTCATTGTTACTTTTGGCTGTCCGCTCGAGGTTCACACCGACCAGGGGAGAAATTTCCAATCCAATCTCTTCAAGGCCTTCTGTGATGTTTTGGAGATTGCTCGAACTAGAACAACCCCTTACCACCCTTCCAGCAATGGGCAAGTTGAGCAGGGTTTGCACTTTAAATTTTCATTGAGCATGTAAAGTGTGCTTTTTAGCACAAGAACTGACATGAATCTTATGCATTTCTGGCAGATGTTGGCATGATCTTATGCATTTCTGTAAGATATTGGCATGACCTTATGCATTTCTGGCAGATGTTGGCATGATCTTATGCATTTCTGTAAGATATTGGGAAGACCTTATGCATTTCAGGCAGATGTTGGCATGATCTTAAGTTGAGAAAGTTTGATCCAGACTCACAAAGTGACAGCAGGTGCTGCCACCACGGTCGAAGTTACGATGGTGCATCTTAAAAAGTGGAGTGTTCGTGGGGGGTAACACAGCACAGCAGCTATCAGTCTCGCGCATGTTTGACACCCGGTGGCTATATTAGCGCTGTAGTAGATCATAGATGCAGTAGTTGATTTTCACAGAACTGAGCAAGATTTTCCTAAAGGTTGAAGCGTAGGAACGAGCATTAGCGAAGCTTTGGAGCATGTAGAGCGACGCAAAGTAAAAAAATGGAATGGCGCGCAAACGATCTTCTTTATTCTTTTAGCGTTTCCAAATCATGCAAAATCAAAAAATGCATACTGACGAAACGTAGGCACTCGATTATGCATATATTTATTTGAAAGGCACAAATTAGGTGCTTTTGAAAGAAGAACTAGCTTTGCGAATGTGTTTTTGGCAAGTCATTTAGCTCACTCTTTCGTGAATAGGCGTGTATACGCTAATTTTAGGCGTAAGTGCGAACCCTGGTTGAGAGGTACAACCGTGTGATTACTCAGATGATCCGTTGCTTCCTTGATGGAGATGACCGGGATTGGGACAAGCACCTTCCACTTCTTATGATGGCACTCCACTCTTCAGTCCACAAACAAACAGGGTTTACTCCAAACATGTTAATGCTTGGGAGGGAGGTGATTCAACCTGCGGACCTGATTCTAGGGGTAGCTGGTTCCAACTGTTCTTCTCAGACTGCCAATGAGTGGGTTACAAAGCTGGTGAAAACCCTGGAAAAAGCTCATCAACTTGCTAGAGAGAAGATCAGCACTTCCCAACACCGTCAGAAAAGAGACTACGACCTCCGCGCTCATCAATCATCCTACCAGATTGGAGATGTTGTTTACAAGCGGGACTTTTCAACTAAAGTTGGATCGAGTTCCAAACTGAAACCTCCTTTTACAGGTCCCTTCCTTGTGGTGCAAGCAAGGCACCCTTTGTATACCATCCGTGGCCGGAAGCGGAAGGAAGTTGTCCATCATGATCGCCTTAAGCGATGTAAAGATGCTTCATTCCCTCTGTGGTTGCAGAGAGAAAGGCATCATTTACTACCAAATCTCGGTGCGACGTCTGCGGCAGAGGAGGACGAAGGCGATTCTTCTAGTAGGCCTAATTACCCTGTTGTGCCAGGGGATGATTTCGGTCAACATGGACTGGCTCGGGACGAAGAACTAGATGAGGGGTTGTCGGACGGTACTGAGGGAGAGTTGGGCCCCTATATAGACCCTTTTGTACAGTCCCCAGAAATTACTCGCCATGGTAGAATAGTAAAGCCCAACAGTAGACTTCGAGACTTTGTACTTTTCTAAATCATTAGTGATAATTATTTGTATATAGGTCTATCTCTTGCATTGCGGTTTACCTTATTCATTTCCTATTGAATTCTCTTTCCAGGATGGATGAGATTCAGTGCTTAGAAGGCCAAACCTTCAGGAAGGAGGATGTGGTCTCTGAAGAGTACATTACTGAATATGAAAGTGTACAAATTGGCTCTAAGAATGGCTCCAAATGTGGAGTTTGCGGAGGAAATTTTAAGAAATTGAAGAAACACGTCACCCTGTGTCACTTGCCTTGGTTCATAAAGGGAGACACTGCCTGTTTCCGGTGCGAGGTTCAGTGCTACGACGAGAGGTGTTTCAGCAAGTTCCATAGCAACTGTCAGAAAAGATTTCCTAATGATAAATATTGGTGGGCTTCCATGGTGCAGGTCGCCCTTCTGAGCCTCGCTGAATATCTCGGCGCTCAGAACTTGCTTTCTTTGCTAAGTTTGGTCCGCGACAATCAATTACATCCTTCCTCCGATTCTGTGATTTACAACTCCCCTTTTCCTCTCGTTGAACAAGAATGGATGCGCACGTACGAATACATGCACTCTCCCGACTTCGACCCTGCCAGGCATTACGCCCCTTTGAACCCTACTCGTATTATAGAATTAATTCATTGGAGAACTCTGTCCAACTTGCTGTCCCTGCTACCATATCATAAGCAGCAGGAGTTTCGCACCTTGAAGTAGATCTAGGTCAGTACCTTGTAAATTTTCGAATTGAATGATTTTAGTATATTAAGCCGGACGTGCCGACAGGAAGTCGCACCTCTTAAGAATTGCCAGTTGGCTCAAACTCTGAAAAGTGCTGACAGGAAGTCGCACCATTGACGTTAGTTTCGAAATGTATATGATTTCTCTAGTTATTTGGCTAACCTCTGTCTTTATATCTGTTCTTATATAAATAATTGTGATTGAAGCCCAGTTGGCTTCAGAGCGCGAGTGCAGATGGGAAATCGCACTCACCGTTTTATATATACTTAGTTTTAAAAGTGTTTGTGTTCCTGTTAAAACTTGTTTGTTCACTTTTTTTAATCCCGAGTTTGACTGAGTCCTTTTCAGATGAAGGGGAGGAGTGTTGTACGGGCCGCCTCACTGGCGCCTAGTGACGTCACCGCCGCCGGGAATCCCGGTGGTTTCTCCTGGGGAAACCCCATCCAGCAACAGTGTCCCGGCGTCATCATGACGCCAACGGCGCCACGGCGCCAGGTTTTGAAGGCCCCGGACTCTTGAGCTTGACATCGAAGATTGGACCACGCAACGGCGTTCCCTCTCACCCGTTCGAGCCCTGGGAGTCAGTAAGGTACGTTTACCGCACTTTACCGCTTTATAACAAGAGCTTGAGGTTGAGATTTCATCAGTCAAGGTACAATTTGTTATTGAACCAGCAGGATCAGTGTCAGATTTCTAGCACTGATCCTGCCCAAGCCCAAGACGTTCCTGGCAATGACAGTGAGATTAGGCCTGATTAGGCATAGGCCTACTCAATTTGAGTAGTTTGTTTGTAGCACTTACACTAATTTGAGTCAACATGAGGTTTTGTTTAAATACTGGAGACTTTTTGGGGGTGTTATCACAAACGGTCCGACGATGGGGAAGTGCGTTTTTCAAGAGAAGTGGCTGGAGGATGATCGCTATTGTGGATGGCTACAACGGGATCCTGGCGGAAACAATTATTGTGCGTGGTGCAAAGTGTGTGCAAATTCAATTAAGCCCGGTACGATGGGAGTAAATTCAGTGGAATCACATCTTAAAAGTGATAAACACAAGAGGAATTTGGAAGGCGCAAAAAGGAATACATCGGTATTGGCTTTGGTAAGGCCTAGGCCTAGGCCTACGACATCGTCGTCATTGGAGAATAGGGTCGAGGCATGTGAAAAATCAGCTGATTCATCACAGGCATCACCGTCTGTTGCTGAGAATCAAGATAGGCCTGGTGGTGGAGACTTGCGACAGTGTGGATGGTCAGAAACTTTGAAAGCCGAAATCCTGTGGATTTTGAATACAATAACTCAGCACCACTCTTACAATTCTAACAGTGATATCGGTGCGCTTTTTGCTGCAATGTTTCCTGACAGTAAAATTGCAAACAGGTTGAGTTGTGGTGCTGCCTATGTGGCAAAATTCGGACTTGTGCCATACTTGAGGAGTACACTGACTTCGCAAGTGAATGATGACTCTGCCTTCGTGTTAATGTTTGACGAGAGCTTGAATAAAACAACGAAGACAAAGCAATTGGATTTACACATCCGATATTGGGTGAATGATGAAAAAGGATCACACGTGCAATCATGATTTTATGGCTCCCAGTTCATGGGGCATGCGACGGCTAATGACTTGATGAGGCATTTCAAGGTAGGTCAAATTTTTCCATGAAAAGCCCTCTTTTACAAAGTTTGAAATGATCTTGGAAATGACTAAGTGTACTAGTGAAAGTCGCATCTTCCTTCCACAGCGAATTTTGCCTTATCCCCTTACTATTTGTCTTACCGGTACTGTGCCTATTTATTCTTATTTTCTGATATGTTTGCTCTGTTCTTTATTCTGACTTATCATTGCTGTCACTGACCTTTTCCGCTTTCAAATTGATTGACTGTGATTCATAATTTCTTTTGCAATTTTTTCAGGATTCGGTGCAGGATAGCCTCAGAAATCTAGTGTCGTTATCAATGGATGGGCCAAACGTTGGAAATTCTTTGAGAACCTTCAGACAGAGCAAACAGAACAGTTTGGCCTTCAGCTGTTAGTTGTTAGTTTGTGTGGTTTGCACACTCCACAATGCCTTCAAAAGTGGATTCGTCACGTGGGAGATGAAGAAAATCCTTTCTTCATCACACAACTTATTCAAGGATGCACCAGCAAGATCCGAAGATTTTACATCAGTGACCAATTCAAGTGTGTTCCCCAAACCATTTTGTGGCCATCGATGGTTGGAGAACTTGCCAGTGCCATTTCAACATGCTCAAGCTACTTACAGCCATGGAAAAATTTATTGAACCACCTAAGTCGCATTTGCTATCTTTTTTTATAAAACATTCTATAAATTGCACAAATTATGCAATTTTTCACAAAGAGAAAAGTCACTAAAATGTAGGCTATCTGTGAGGTGAATACTTGACCTTTTTGTGTTATACCATCAATACAATGAAGAAGTTTACATGGGTGCCTTTCCCATAATCAGTATTGACAGCACTGGACACTTACATAATGCCAAATTTGGGCCTAAGGTNAAATGTGCCGCTCGATGAGTGCAGAAAAGCCATTGATTCTGCAAAGCTCGCATCACTTTCTGGCCTAAAAGTAGGCGGAGGACACTCCCCAAATAATCACTAAACATTCCCAAACGTTGTTGTCTCTGGTCAATGCGTAGTTTATGAGAACGTGCGTGACAAAGACCCATGTTTGCTCGTTCACCTAACAGCTGTACACATTGCTACACTGTACACCTGTATATGATGCGATCAACTCCAGTTGGTATGGACGTATTTCAAAATGGAGTCCTTCCATTATAATAAGATTTTCTGATATGTTTGTTCTGTTCTTTATTCTGACTTATCATTGCTGCCACTGACCTTTTCCACTTTTCAAATTGATTTACTGTGATTCATAATTTCTTTTGCAATTTTTTCAGGATTCGGTGCAGGATATAAGCCTCAGAAATCTAGTGTCGTTATCAATGGATGGGCCAAATACGTTAACTGGAAATTCTTTGAGAACCTTCAGACAGAGCAAACAGACAGTTTGGCCTTCAGCTGTTGGTTGTTGGTTCGTGTGGTTTGCACACACTCCACAATGCCTTCAAAAGTGGATTCGTCACGTGGGAGATGAAGAAAATCCTTTCTTCATTACACAACTTATTCAAGGATGCACCAGCAAGATCCGAAGATTTTACATCAGTGACCAATTCAAGTGTGTTCCCCAAACCATTTTGTGGCCATCGATGGTTGGAGAACTTGCCAGTGCCATTTCAACATACTCAAGCTACTTACAGCCATGGAAAAATTTATTGAACCACCTAAGTCGCATTTGCTACCTTTTTTTATAAAACATTCTATAAATTGCACAAATTTTGCAATTTTTCACAAAGAGAAAAGTCACTAAAATATAGGCTATCTGTGAAGTGAATACTTGACCTTTTTGTGTTATACCATCAATACAATGAAGAAGTTTACATGGGTGCCTTTCCCATAATCAGTATTGACAGCACTGGACACTTACATAATGCCAAATTTGGGCCTAAGGTGTTACGTAATCATCTTTAGAGTAGTGATGCTGTTGTTACGAATGACTGATATGGTAAAAATATGCCCACTCTGTTGAAATACTGAGAAAAACACAGAAATACACTGTTGTCACAGGTGGTTCAGTAATTTTTTCAATGGCTGTATGTCTATCACTTCTACTTGCTTTGGTAAGGAATGTATTGTAAGGTACAAGTAGAAGGCGGTGCAGCTTACCCGCCCATGCCATGGACTTTGCAAATGGGATTCTTTCTGCTTCTGAAGTGATTCCAAGAGCCAACCTTGTCATTGTACCAAATCTCAATTCTTTAGCTTTGTGGCTGCAAAACGTGCCACATTAACTGGCGCAATTACTGGCTGATGGACACATGACTCAATAGCTCTGCTGACCTGTAGCCGAATTTGGCATCTGGGTTTGACCACTGCATTGCCCACGCTACCACCAACTTTACACAATGTAGTTTCATACTGGCTGTTTGAAGTATAACAGATAAATCCAGGCCAGTGTTCTAGCCAGAAATTTTTCCAAACAGGGCGGGATGACTTCATTTTCCTATGATTCTAAGGCCCTGGATTTTCAAACAGGGCGGGAGTGAAATTCGAACAGGGTGATCTAATAGAAAATGCATTGCAAGTTACATTTTTAAACAGGGTGGTAAAATGACCTCTGAATTTTGAACAGGGTGGTACCGCCCTGTAAAACTGGCCTGGCTAGAACACTGGCCAGGTGATTAACATGTGAGCCGCTCCAGCAAAAGCAGACGCTTGTGATCATCATTGATCATCAGTTTACCCAATCACTGCTATCCTCTGTTATTGTAAACCCTCGTCAATGTACATGTACATTTAAGCTGTTGCGCTGCAAGGCCATTAACCATTTCCTTGAGTTGCAACAAACGTCTGCTTTTGCTGGAGCAGGTCACAAGTGACAATCATCCAAACACAGGTCTCCGACTTAACTGACAAGGGACTCCAAAGCTAAAACAAAATCAACAGGAATAGGGTCACTAAATGCACACACAGTACCGGTTTGTCATCTGCGGTGTATCGTTGACCCACATGATGACTTGGGCTGGTGAAGTGTGTGCATTGAAATGGATAGGGTCCACACAAAGCCCTGTGGCACTCAATACTTGACTGCAGCTTTCTTCAATTTGCAACAACTTTGTCGGTGAGATAGTTCAAGAAAGCTGAGACCAGTGCTTCCAACATTTAGCCTCCGCTCCAATGCCTGAAATTGGATACCCTTATCAAATGAGTCGAAGGCCGATCGAGCAATGAGAAAAGATTCAGCCACAATTTAGTTCTCTGGTACGTCCTGATGAACCTTCAGAAGTGCATCTGATGGAGGCATTTGAAAGCCGAATGCATTACCTTACCAAGCCTGGTCCCTGTGAGATGATCATTCAAATTTTTTACCACAACTTTATCCAAGTCTTCGCGAATTGTCGCCAGTCTGTATGTGTAATTCCTCATTCCCCCATTAAATTTTGTTGTCCAAGTTGGCCATCTTAAGCAAAGGATTCACTATCAATGTTCCAAGAATGATGAGAAACAACCACTGCTGAAGGAATGGTTCACGATTTCCGTCAACACTGGCTTATGTGACTCAAGGCCTTCTTCTATGCAGCAGTAAGAGTTTACGCCCAGGCAGCATAAACCTTGGCAGAATGTTTTGATTGTAGTTCTATCCTTTGATTATGAGAATGACCGGAACATAATATTCATACTGGAGTCCATGATGCAAAATTCTTCAAATACAGTATCTTCATCATTGCTTGATTCCTACGATAGCATAGCAACGTGGCGACAGAACTGGATTGAAGATTTGCGTAAGGTACACCTCGGAAATATGGTCCTGCAGAAAAGAGAAAAAAGCAAGTCAATCAAAATAACCAGACATGATGGTATTTTGTACCTCTGCATTCCTCAATCAGAGAAACAATGTTTTTTTTACTCTCTTTAAACTTTTGGGATGATGACTTCAACTCCTCCAGATACAGCATAAGGGGCACAGTCCGCGTGAGCTACTGCGAAACTAATGTATTAGGCCAGTCCTGCATACCATGATATATAAATACACACAGCGCACCTGGATGACCTAATTTCTGTCCGCAGTGAAGTACACCTGACTGCGGACAACATTTTGCAGTAGCTCATGCGGTGTGTGTCCCTAATGGTCAGTTGACCAATAGGTGTCGCAACGGCCCATTTCAATGCCCAGCAGACCCATTCATGCTTGATTGAGCACCAATCATGAGAATTTTCTTTTGTATTGGTTTCATAACATCAATTTCATAACATATTCCTTTTCGTGATAACGGGCATGGAATCCTGGCACGAAAGCATCAAGTTCTGGTGCAAGCAGTTCATAATTAGCAGCATTGGATATGATTTGGTGGTAATGACTTCCTCCAGTGACAAAGTTTTTATCACTACATTTTTTTCGGCACAAAGCTCAAGTTATCTTCAAACGTAGAGTACCACAGTACGATATTATTTACATGATGAGACTTCAAAGTGGATTGTTCACAGATGCCAAAAGGAGAGTACAAAATTTGAGCACAGGAGAGATACTCCGTAACAGGGCTCAGGGAGAATACAAAGTGAAATGTTGGCTGGAAACAACTTGAAGACCTACAAGAAAAATTTAGACTCAATTGCCCACTCTGGAAATATAACTTTTCCTTACCTGTTCAAGCAAGTAAAGCATCCGATCAAGCAAAATCACAGCCTCAACAACTGGTCCAAAGCACGCACGCAGCTGGAAGAAGGCAAACACTTTCCTCTCCTCTGTGGAGTATTTCACGAGATAGTCTTCAATTTCAGTGTCTGTAATCTGTAAAGAGACAATAACGATAATGAGAAACTCGCACTTCTTATCACAACAGGGTGGCAATGCGAGCAGTTGTACCGAAGACGTAAAAAACAGACCAAAATGTTGTGTCATGTCACGACATTCTCGACGCAGTGCAACATGAATTGAAACGTCAACAAGTCGCCCATATACAAATAGTGGATGGTAGGGAGTCCAATATGAATTTTTGTTGGATGAAGAAAAGTTATATCGGACGAGGCGAAGCCGAGAAATACCGAGGGAAATACTGAGAGAATACTGAGCGAAATACTGAGAGAAATACGGTAGTATGTAAACATTGAAACGTTTCAAAAGAAACGAGCCAAATAAAACGACCCAAAATGTTTATAAAAATACGAAAAATCATAACAAAAGTACCAAAAACCTTTATTATTTTACATTGTATGAATAGAGGAATGTAGATTACCCGATGACTTCATGATTTTTATCATCATTTTAGCTTTTTCTGCAATTTCTTAGCCAGATTTAGGCTGCACTGCGGGGAATGATGCCACATTTTCCTCTCGCCAACCTCGCACCCCTCATAATGGAATGATCGGAGTATGCTAATTGGTTGGAATGCTCATGGCTTATTATCTATTCACAACTTGCATGCACATTGTGTTACAAACGTTGCCCAATATCAAAAACGATATATTTTGAAGAC
>NMRB01003100.1:28402-44796 GCA_002633025.1 Notospermus geniculatus
AAAAAGTGTACAATTGCATATTTTGGTGTACAAAATTGCAAACACATGATTCAAGGCTTTCAATCCACAGGAACCGACTGGTTCAGTGCGCTTGTTTCTAAAGCATGAAATGCTGCCTTAGAACAAGGTACATGTAGAGAGCTCACAACAAGGCAAGGACATCAAGCCCACTACCCCTTTAAGTGACCTCACAGACTGTCCCTTAAACTCAACAGCTGACGTGTGAGGCCAGTCTGTCTGGCCGATGAGCAAGTGGGCAGATTTCCCCTCTTGAATGCCAATGCCATTGTCAGTGCCGATGCCAATGCCAGGTTTTGAACCAACCCAAAACCACACTCCAGGCAGAGCTGGTCAGTGCAGGAAGGTGCTCAGATGATCAAATTTGAGCAACCACGTGTCGGTCTTATCCATTGCGTCTGGCGGTTGGGCATGTCCTTGTACCAATACAGAAACCCCCATAAAATAGGCCTACAGCGTATTTGAGACACTTTTCTTTGCGTAAGAAATGACCCTCAAATCGTACAACGTACAATCACCGCATTCTGGCGTACAAAATACGCTAAATCGTACAATGTAGGCAGGTCTGATATCTTTACGGGTTCCACATTTCTGATACTTTTTCGAAACCCTGTTTTTTTTAATGCATTTTCCATTTGTTGCGAACCAAATTTTACCCGAACTTTGAAAGAGTTGCAAAAAGTGCCTCCTGGATGGAAACTGACCAAAGTCACTGCGCATGATCCTCAAAGGGTCCTCTATCATGGCCTTCAAACCTTTTGTCAATATCTTTACGGGTTCCACATTTATGGTACTTTTTCTGAACCGCATTTTTTTTCAACATGTTCAATGCATTTTCCATTTGATGCGAACAAAATTGTACCCAAACTTTGAAGGAGTCACAAAAAGTGCCCCCTGGAT
Source organism: Notospermus geniculatus (assembly GCA_002633025.1). Taxonomy (NCBI): domain Eukaryota; kingdom Metazoa; phylum Nemertea; class Pilidiophora; order Heteronemertea; family Lineidae; genus Notospermus; species Notospermus geniculatus. The sequence goes on from NMRB01003100.1 coordinate 29,321, forward strand.
AGAAACTGACCAAAGTCACTGCATAGGGTCCTCAAGGGGTCCCCTTTAGGGCCATCACAACTTTTTTTAATACCTTCACGGGCTCCACATTTATGGTACTTTTTCGGAACCCTTTTTTTAAAATGCATATTGTCCATTTATTTTGAAGCAAATTTTACCCAAACTTTGAAGGTGTAGCAAGCGCCCCCTGGATGGAAGTTGACCAAAGTCACTGTGTGTCATCCTCGGCAAGTTCTCTATCAGGGCGCTGGAAACTTTTGTCGATATCTTTATTGGTTACAGATGTATCGTACTTTTTGCAGATCACTGTTTTTTCAGTGCATTTTCAATTTGTGTGCAACAAAAACGTTGAACGAGTCGCCAATGGCTCCCCCTGGTTGGAACTTGACCAAATTTGCTGTGCATGATCCTATAAGGGTGGTGAAACCCGGTGCCTTTTTAACCAGTGCCTTATTTACCGGTGCCTTTTTTACTGGGCCTTTTTACCGGCGCCTTTTTTACCAGTGCCTTTTTTACCGTATCCCGTGACGACTATAGCTCACAGGTGAGCTAAAAAACATCTTTCCTAATAGGTAGTAACAGAACATCAAGGCCTACCTTTCGACTCTCCTCCTGCATTGAAAGTTTGCTCAATGCCTTCCTCACATACGACAGGAAAGTCGGACACTTCTTTGAAATCTTCCCAACTTGCCATTCTTTACTGTCTGTACCAGTCACATCAACCAGTACTTGCTGGAGAACCGCACGCCAAAACAATGATTTCCATGATTTCTGTAAGTGTACATGTAAGACAAGTTCAAAGCAAAAGTTACATATAATGTAAACTGTGAGATTAGAATCATTATATTCCACAATATTCAAAATTACCAGTAATGACTTTTTTTAATGCAAACTTAGATCTCCCATTCCCAACAAGAAGCCTGTGTGACTTGGCATTTTGACTAAGTGGGTGACACATTAGTCTGACATCGCTGAATGAACAACCAGGGCTGTCAGATTGCCTGTGCATGATAGAGTGACCAGTTTTCAGGGTACAACAGTTTTCGTGGTACTCCCGTTTTTTCCCGCTTATTCAAATGCGCGCCGTGAGACAAACATTTCCCGCAGATTGGGGACCGTATCTTTTGTCGCATTTCGTATATTTATTTCGAGATGGGCCAAAAAAGGTGAATTATTCACAAAAAATACGAACATAATCGTAATTTAGCCATATAGCATCAAGAAAATCTCTTTTCTATGAAGACATGCATGATGCATACCTTATGCTGCGTTCACACCTATTTCGCATCGAAATCGGTTTCCGTAAATCGAAATACGGAAATCGATTTGGTTACGTCGGGTCGGGTCACACTACAACTAAACCGATTTCGATTCGAAACAAAACGCGTCACACTCAACCCGAAATAAACTACGTCATGACGTTAGGCCTACATTGAATGTACACTGTGCAGTACATAACTATTTCGATTTGGCTAATGCGAATCGAAACCGATTCAAATACCGGTTTGGTTAAATCGATATAAAAGTGATCTATTTCGAATTGAGTGTGACGCGTTATATCGGAATAGGCCTTTATTGCGAATTCGATTCGATATAAAACCCTAGTGCGAACACGGCATTAGAAATTGTGCCTAAATCTTGGCGATGATCTGCACAACTGGCATGACTAAAATTGCCCCTGATCTGGATAAGAAGGCTGAACTTCACCCGTCATTTGCACCGCCCGATGACGGCGATGCACATTGCTCGCTTTGAGCATTCGTTTCCAGAAATCCAGCGTGCAACAGGCTTATTTTTGTGAGCGGTAAATTAGTACCTCTATTTTTGATACATACCAAAACAAATACCAGGGGAGGATCCAGGGGGGGGATCCAGGGGGAGCAGGGGTGCTCACCCCCTTTCCGGGCCAGAGTGCTCTTTTTCGGCATATGGTGCCTCTTTCGGCAGAGAGTGCCTTCTTCGGTACAGAGCCGAAAGCCGACAAAGGCACTTCCATTCCGGAAATGGCATAAAAGCACTCATATTTTCTAAAACTTTCCCAGCAGAGGCCCTCCAGACCCCGCTGATATTTCGCCTCAAGGGCGCATCTTTCGGCAGACATGGCAGAGAGTGCCTTCTTCGCACAGAGCCAACAAAGGCATTTCCAAGGCAGGAAATGGTGTAAAAGCACTCTTATTTTCTAAAATTTTCCCCAGGGAGGCCCGCTCTCCCCCCCCCCCAATATTTCGCCTCGCACATTTGGCGCTCACAGAGCCGAAAGCCGACGAAGGCACTTCCATTCCGGAAATGGCATAAAAGCACTCGTATTTTCTAAAACTTTCCCAGCAGAGGCCCCCCGGACACCCGCCAACATTTCGCCTCAAGGGCGCATCTTTCGGCAGACATGGCAGAGAGTGCCTCCTTCGCACAGAGCCGACAAAGGCATATCCATGGCAGGAAATGGTCAAATCACAGAAATTGATGTAAATTCGAATCCATTGTTTAAGTAGCATGTTATTCGAATCCATCATTAGGGACACACACCGCATGAGCTACTGCAAAATCTTGTCCGCAGTCAGGTGTACTTCACTGCGAACAGAAATTAGGTCATCCAGGTGTGCTGTGTGTATTTACATATCGTGGTATGTAGGGCTGGCCTAATACATTAGTTTCGCAGTACAGTACTGCCTGAAAGATACCTCTCATGCGCCCTAGGATTTTCCTAGGGCGCCTGCGGGCGATCCTAGGGCGTTCCGCGGGCGTTTTTAAAAACGCCCGCAGTGCGCCCGAGAAGCGCCCGCGGAGCGGCCGAGGATCGCCCGCAGTGCGACCGTGAAACTCCCGAACGCATCCGAAATGCGCCCGGAGTCCAACAGACACGCGCCCGAAACAGCATGGTAATTAGCGGCGAACATCAAATGAACAGAATTCTTTCAGTAACCGACAACGGTCGGTCGGTGGCAGGCCGGCAGGGCTGCCAACCCGTACGGGATACGCGTATTTGATACGGGAATAACATCGTCGATACGGCAGTANGTACGGGGACGATGAGTTTGAAACTGATCGCGATGTTTTTGACAAACATAAGACGGGAAAGTTTTAGATATTCTGGGTAGGCCTAGGCCTACCGCTTGGTCAGTGACACTAAGGTATGAAATTTGGTTTGCTGGCAGCGTGTTGTTCATCGAACTATAAGACGGAAGCCGCCGACGGCGGCATTACTTTGATGTCATGTTGTGTAATTAACGCCCGAAGTACGGCCGCAGCGCGACCGAGGAGTGCCCGAGCTGCGACCGAGGAACGACCGCAATGCACCCTCGGGACGCCCGCAGTGCGCCCTCGGAAAGAAACGGGCGATCCTAGGGCGTTCCTAGGACGGTTTTGCGGGCGTCCGAGGGCGCATGAGAGGATTCTTTCAGGCAGTACTGTAGCTCACGCGGACTGTGCCCCTTATGCAGGGTTCTGCCCAGGACTGAATGAGTTCCGGACGGAACGGGGGTCTGGGGCCCTCCCCAGAAAAAATTTAAAACTAGACTTGCTGAAATGCGATTTCCTGGCACCTGAGAGTCGAAATAATGAGCTTCTTTATCAATAAAAGCATCCTCGTTTGGCGTTAAATGACCCCGATTCACTCTACTGCAAAAGTATCCCGTCGTTGTTGTCGTTGGTCAGAACTGTGTCAGGAAGCCCGCCAAGGGAAGCACATTTTGTGAATGGCGGGAACAGAAAGCAAATTCGGAAGTGATTAGTGTGCGTAGCGGGCATCTCTCTTGGTACAGTACACTTCGTTAGTTCGCCAGATCACTCGCTCAATTTGCATAAATTATGATGATGATGACCACACCATTCAGATCGATCATAGGCATGATAGGCACAAATACGAGATTACTTTCTCTTATGATGATTTTATTGAAGTTCTACACATTTTTATTCAACATTTTTTTTAAAAATCGTGCTGGTCGGAAAATACTCATTTTAGGCTGAGTGCCGGTCGGCATTTTTGCGTCCTGGACGGGGCCGTCCGGCGCCGACCAGCATCGGCAGAACCCTGCTTATGATTGTTTAAGTAGCATATTATTATTTTTAAATCTTAGTCTCTGAAGAGGCCTGGGCTTCATAAGGGGCACAGTCCGCGAGAGCTACTGCGAAACTAATGTATTAGGCCAGCCCTGCATACCACGATTCTCGATATATAAATACACACAGCACACCTGGATGACCTAATTTCTGTCCGCAGTGAAGTACACCTGACTGCGGACAAGATTTTGCAGTAGCTCATGCGGTGTGTGTCCCTAATGTTTTCCATCAGGGTATTGCCCTTTTGGCCCTGTCTGCACCCCACCAACCCCCGTAGGCTAAATCCTGGATCCGCCCTGACGAGTGACGCCGCAATCAGGCGGTAAAGTACCACGAAAACCTTTCACACCATACATTTCAGTTGTTGAAATATGCGGGTACACTAACGCCATTGGCACTTTCCGCAAATGTGAAATCAGACGGGTTTTCCTAGAATGTCCAATATTTGGTCAAGCTGGAGAAAACAAGAGCCCCCAGAAAATGACTGTAGGCCTACTTCCTTCGCTAACAAATTCATTCTACACACTACTCACCTTTCCATCTGCGACACTCCTGGTTTGTGGCTGGGAGGCCAGCATTCTGGCATTTCGACCAAGCCTGACTTTCTGACATGTCAAGAAGTGGCTCATCGGAAACCCAGGTTCACTTGTTGCTGGCTGATCTGTAAATTCATCAAATATGGGAATGAATTAAATTTGCATTATCTTACACGACATCGGGCATCGTAGAGTGTTTTTTTAAGTTGAACTGGCCAAAGGTACTTGGTTGACTTCTTGTCACTAAACTGTAATGGTGTGATTTATAAGAATGTTGCACAACCCTCGGCAGCCAGTGTCATGGCTGACTGGCTTTAGCTGACGTCGTGAAAGAGCTATTGATTACGCCGACCCTACGGATAGCATTCTGCAACACCAATCTTTTGGTACCGGTACCGTAAATGTGATCTGGACACATTCCTGAATTCAACGAAGTACCTTCGGCCAGAACGATGTGAAAAACACTATACATGTAGATACAATCAGGAATGATATCTCGTGTTGCTACAGAACATGGCAAGTTATGCCACTGAACAGTTTCCCACATGGTTTTTAAAATGACAAACTCTTTTTTTACAATAAAGGACCTCAAATGCATTGTTCTGGATACGATCCGAATTATTTTTCTTAAGAGCTGTTCAAGGGATTTTCCGCAACACAGAGAATCTGCACTGGCCCTAGATGCATGTACAGCAAGAGGCATCTGGTACACATGCAGTTACTCCATGACAATAACAATTTTTTCGGAACTTCTCAACAGATGTGTGTGAATGTCACTACAGTCTTTAATACAACTGTACAAATCACCAATATCTTTCATCAGAAGCAACACCATGCAGCTACTGTCAGTTTCATTCATGAGTGCAGTGTTCTCCACAGGTTTTGGTCTAAGAGGGGCGGCGGTGGGCATGGTGCCATCAGGCACCTTCCGCCGGGGGGTCTGGAAGCCCTCCCCAAGCGAAGTTTGGATTTTAGGTCTTCTGAGATGCATTTTCTGAGCATGTGAGATAAATAATTAAGTTTTAAGAAGGGCGGGCGAATTTTTTAGGAGGGGGTTTTTAAGGGGGGCGGATTTTGCCGTCAGTATTTTTAAGACTGGCGGGCTGCCCTTTTTTAACTGGTGTGGAGAACACTGGAGTGACTTGAGGACAAAAAAGTTTACCGGTAATTGGGAATGAGAAGGACTTTCCAGTCAGACTGAACTTGGACTGCAGTCCACGTGGATAGATACCTACCATCAGTTAAGAATGGATTTTGAAAGAACTCCTCCTCCAAATGTTGATAACAGCAGCCAACAACACAAGCAGCTCCTACATCAGATTTTTCAGCAAATATCTTCAACAAACTTGGTGCCAAATTGCCACATGTGTGGAGCCCAGTCAGCAGAATTTTATCACTGCACTGATGAAGGTTCTCCAGAACTAAAAGTCTCAAGTTTGTTGTACTATCGATGAACTTTGAAATGGGGATATAAATCCCCTGACGTTGTTCTGCACTACTGTTAATTTCAGTATCGCACCCTTCCACTGGTCTCTCCAGAGTTTGGGAGCATACCAAGGTTTTTGAATTGCTAGCAACACTGAATGGTTTGTTCCGAGAAGATACCGACATAATATTCCTATTGGAAACACAAGCCGACTCCACTGGGTCAGCGAGAGCAAGTTGCTTGTCACTGTCAGACACACCGGACAGTGCTGAAGTATTCAAATTATCACTTCTTTTTGAGTCACTAGCCCAGTCTGCAAGCTCATTAGACCCAGCATCTGTTACAAGGCCAGATGATTCGTTCAAATCTTTAGCACCTTCAGCATCAGTTACAAATTGCGATTTCTCTTTCAATAAGCCATATTCATCGAAGTTAATTTTGCTGACCTCGTTTCCCGAGAGCGAGACAGACTTATCCACGTCCTCTGTAACCCCACAGTTGATTCTTTGAGAGCCACCACTTCTCTCCAGTCCATCACCTATCTTGGTTTCTTTTCCATCACACTGATTATTGGCATGGCTTGTACCTAATATTTGACCCTTTGATTTTGCAGTTTTCACAAACACATCCCAGTTCTTGTTGAGCTTAGCACTCCTTTTTTTGGCACTGTCCGTGAATGATTCGGAGGCATCTACACCAACAACATTCAGGCCATACATCATAGCTAACCTGGATGAGAGGTAGCCTTTACCGCTGCCGACATCTACGACCTACAAAAAAAAGGAATTTTTTTACTTCAGTTTACAGGCATCATTTATAGCAAGTGCAAGACAGCTTCTAAAATACATGCACACTATAGATAAGTTGTCTTGAAAAATGCTACAATGTATTGTCCAAGCAACTGGAGTGGTGCGCTGAGAAGACATCGACAATTTCCATGTAGCATAGCATTCAGTTCAGTTACCTGTTCGATGTGCACGCTCCTGATTGAAGACTGGATTGTGCCACTTGTTGCCGCAATGACCAGTCGTAACCGATGTGCGCTCAACGTGCACATCGATAGCGACTGTTGCGTTCAGTTGCTTCCAGTCGCAAGGTCAATGTGCGCTAGGCTTTAGACTGAATGCATGCATATACTTCACAGACAGAGTTCCTGACAGCCTACCTGATTTGTATTGACTGCTTTTGCCAATCTTCCACACACCTCAGCCATGATATCAACTTCATGGCACTTTTTTTCAGACATGTAATGGCGTATTGACACAATATCATCCTCGCGAGAAATCTGCCAATTACTCATCAGTTGCTCAAGGCTTGTATCGAACCCAAGTTTATGTAAAGTGCAGGACGAGACACAACTCAGAAAATCTTTGACTGCGTGGGTGCATCCACAACACTCTTCAACTGGGCCACACTCCCCACTTTTTTGGGCACTGCCTGCCTGGCGTGACAAGCCACATGAAAGTCTTACAAGGTCATCATCACTTAATTTCAAAACATCATTGCCGATATTTTCAGGGACAAATTTTTCCCATAAATTATGTGTGATGAAGTCAGTGTTGTGAGCATTCACGAATGGTAAGTATGGCTCCAGGAGGAACAGGCACTTTTTTAATGCTTCTTCCACAGCTTTACGCCTAGCTTGTTTTTCCATCATCCTGGAGGAGTCAGCAGATTTGCACTGAAAAATAAATTTTCAAGTCTGAGCACAGGAAATGGTCCAAGAATCAATACTGCTCACCCAGAAGGCTTGGCTGCACACTGAAGGAAGAAAAGTTAAAGCGAATGGCTCGCGGAGTTTGTTTTGATTTTTGGTGGTAACTCCCATAGAGAGTGAACCTAGTCTCCAGGCAAAGCCGTGCTCCAGTCATACAATGTAGGCAGAACCTGTGCAAATATGCGAACGTGCACCTGGAGACGACGAGGTTCCATTAAAAATTTGTGAAAATGGGTTGACAGTTTCAAATTCAGTCGGTCAAAATGCACATTTTGTACTATTCACATTGATTTCAAAGCAGTCATTTTGCAGAATACGCCTCCGAAGTTTGGCTGTCTAATGCATTTCCCATAACTAAAATCCTTCTTTCGCCTTTTTCTCAAAACAGCGCTTGATTTGAGGACATGTCAACAAACACTTTGTCAACAAACCCCGCGAGCCATTCACTTTTAAATGTACCGTATCATAAAGCACACAGTGAATAGGTTCAAAAGAAAGAGATCGAGCACAAAAGTCGACACACAAAATGATGATACATAGGAAGTCAACTTCCAAAATTTTGCAAATTTTCTGCTCAGGCACTTTTCAGTATCTCCAAAAAAGACTGGACGTGTCAAAAAAAGTTTTGACACAGCCTGTTTGTAGTGTACAGCATTCAGTGTTCTCCACAGGTTTTGGTGTAAGAAGGGCGGCGGGGGACTGGGGAGCCTCCCGAGCGAAATCTGGATTTTAGGTGCCCTAAGATGCGTTTTCTGAGCATCTGAGATGCATTTAATTGAGTGCTCTGAGTTTTAAGAAGGGCGGGCGAATTTTTAAAAGAGGGGCGGGCCATTTTTAAGAGGGGCGGATTTTACTGTCGGTATTTTTTAAGAGGGGCTGGCCACCGTTTTTTTAACTGGTGTGGAAAACACTGGATATCTGAGATTCAGCTCAGTCTTTTCTGGAGTTCTATACTGAAAAGTGCCTGAGGAAGACCCCGCTTGGGGTCGAAAATTTGCGAAATTTTGGAAGTTGACTTCCTATCATCAATAGGGTCAAAAGACGCGTTCCACTCTCGGACACTTTTGTCCACTTTTTTCCATCCTTTTGGATTAATGATGTTTGCAACGCTGCAATTATCAGTGGATATATATTTGATAGTGTTGCAATCAGTCATCATTTCCGTCCCAGGACCAAATGGAAATGATGATTGCAACAACTCCTTTTTCAAGTGGATAACAGCAGAGATGCCAACCTCAAATTGACCCTTCCAGTAATTTTTCACCCCAAAAAGCCCAATTTCAAGTAATTTGAGGAAGGCTTCAAGTAATCAGTGGATGTATTCAACGTTACACACGGTCACGGTGCAAAAGACATGAAAATCATCCTTCTTTGACTGCTCCAAAACGGGGTATTTTTCCAAGTATTCCCGCCGATACCTCTGCACAGCCTTCAAACTTTTGACAGGCGGTCCAGCAGACATGATGACTACATGTATGTAACAAAGCCCGGAATCGATCAGAAAATCAGCAGATATTCTAACATTTCCCAGCAAAATCGCGCTTCACATGCGCTTTTACATGTTTTATGGGCACCGCCATTCCACATTCATGAACCAGACGATGCGCAGTGGACAAAATCCAGCAATCTGCGCAGTTTAGTTTGTCAAAAGGCTTATAGACATCTCTCATGCGCCGCATGAACAATCTCCACACATCGTCAAGCCACACGTTTAAAGTCAAGTAAAAAATTTTTTTTGGATTAAAGAAATTTGTTTTGCCGTAATTTTTCGGATTACGGCCGGAATAGCTGGAAAATCCGCAAAAAACGTAGAAATTACGCCAAAAACGTAATGGTTGGCATCTCTGTAACAGTGTTGCAAACGTCATTGGACGGAAAAAGTGGGACTCAGGCACCCCGAGCTAATGCTAATACTGTAAAACGGGAAAATCTTTGCGAATGTTTTTTTTGCGGACCTCAGTATTTTGGCCCCAGAATAATATTTTGCGCCTAATTATAATTTGCGGACAGGTCGGCACCGCAAAATTAAAATGCATTGTAACAAATTCACATAAAACCATAGGTCACGTGATTTCCTGGGATTTCAGCCACCATCATCCTCTATGGGAAGCAGTTTCATTCATAAATACAGGCATTGACATAAGCCGCGGCACCGCGGTCATTTGCCGTCGTGCCCATCTAAATTGGCCGTATGCGGAGTGTGTCCCTTGCAGCCATGTGACCACCTACCGCCATGATTCAGTTTTTGTTTCTGCGCGCGTCCATGGCGGATGTGTTTCGTTCGTTCGTGGTTGTTTGCATGACATGAAATATCATGACCAAGATGTTTTGTTTTCAGAAAGTTGTTTTGAGATGGTTTCTTGACCATTGCTACTATTGTTCATGCAAGCTGATGGGCCTAGTGCAACAAAGACGAGACACCAATCACTGTTTCAATTAGCAAATTGCAAAACTTTATTATGACCTGGCTAGGCCTGATTTCAGGCCCTACTTATTCCAGAAATATGTATTAAAATTTACTCTGTTTAAAAAATGTTATTTTTGTTAGTTCCCCATTCAGGATGACACAGTCATGACAGTGTGTTATTTTTATAAAAGAAAGTGGTGGTCAAATTCTCCCAGATATTGTCGAATACCACAGGGCTTTCAATTTCCAGGTAGAACTACCGTTAAACGGTAGCGCCCAAATTAGCCACGCCCAAAATAAAAAAAACAAAAATTTTGAAATTTTTAAAAAATTTTTGTTCGTTCCGTTGTTCGTTCCGATGAGCATGACGATATGGCGAATGACGGGAACGAAATCAATGATTTTTGCAATGACAGGGCCGATAAACGGCCCGGAGCTAGCTCCGAAGTGGGCAGTATACCTAAGGGCGACGTCTGCTTTGGAAATAGGCCTAACATCTGAAAGTGTTAAAAAAACTGTGGACAACTGTGAAAAGATTTACATGTAGGCCTAAAAATAAATATTTCGTGAGCATCACTGAATCTTGCTGTTTTTTCTTATAAGATGTCTTCATATCATCTGTAGCCATCACGTAAGGCAGGCGTGGCTGTGCAAAAATGCGCCCAAAATAGGCCTCTTGAAAATACATGTACCTGGTATGCCCTCATCCCGGAAATTGAAAACCCTGTACCACCCGAACTGTACACTTTCATCTTTGAGGACAGGTGCCCCCTCGTCTACCGGCACTCGATCGAGGCTCTGCCAGGAAGTGCAGTGTAGGCCTATGGACATGGTGTACACAGTCAGTGCTACGGCTCTGCAAAGCCAGGCACCGTTGGTTTGTCAAAGGGCAAATTTGCTTACATGTAGGTGGTCGAATACTGCCATATCTAGGCCTACCCTATGGCGGCACATAGGAATGAAATGTGGAACATGTGGAATGGTTCGTACAGCTGCCAGATCGATGACAATACAATCCCTTCCTTGGATCGAGGAATTCCGAAGGCCAAGCAACTCTCTCAAATACATGGGACTCTCCTCCTGATGTACAACTTTGTGAGCAATCAGGAGGAGATTTTGTACTCGATGCGCAATCTCACAGGCAACCAGTGCAGTTCCTTTAAAATGGGAGTAATATGGTCCCGCCTCCCGGTCCGCGCGAGGAGCCTTGCCGCAGAATTCAGCGCATTCTGTAGGCGGTGAATCTCGTACTCAGGCAGACCGAGAAGCAGGCCATTTTGAAAATCGAGACGGGAAGTGACCAATGCGTTGACATACTCGTGCACATGAAGTATTGAAGTGTTGTCCAGATACTATACATGTAGATCGTTGCAGTTGATTGGGACCCACGTTTACGAGAATTTACTATGCGTGCCCTTTTCAACTTATCACTGTCGCCAGATCCCTGCTCACTCCCACCAAATACTGTAAAACGGGAAATTTTCGCGGACGTTTTAATTTTGCGGTCTTTGCGGTCCTATCACATCCGCAAATTTAATACGCGTAAACATTTTACAAATTATAAAGGCGCAAAATATTATTCTGGGGCAGAAATACTGAGGGTCCGCGAAAAAAACCATCCGCAAAAATTTCCCGTTTTACAGTAAACATAGGCCTGCCAGTGGATAGCTTAGAACCTTGGGATCATGATGAAATTGGGAATCTATAACTGCTCAACGGAACACTCGCGTTGGAAATCTAAAAGTTTGACTTGAAACGTTTGGAACCAAGCCTACATGTACGTGGGACGTCAATGACGTCGTCGACGTACAGGAGATTGCATAGGCGCTGGCCTCGCCAACACTGACGTGACGCTGTGCCTTGACCGCATTTGGCCTGGAAACGTTGTTCCCAATCAACTGCAAAGATCTATAGGCCTAGTAGCATCTTATCTTTGAAATTTGACTGATTTGAAAGTAGACACTCTGGTAGACCGAAAACTCTGGTCTCCGAACATAACATCATAGTTATGATTCTACGACCGGATACAGCCTATACAATCCTACACGGGACTAGTGTATAACGAAAATTTGCATATCAATTAGTCAAACACGCCGCACTTTTATTGTGAATATCTCGAAAACCTACAGTGGAAATCGCTTTTAACACCAAATATTTGTAATGTTCATATTAAACATTAGGTGACTGGACCATGTTGATTGTAATCTGACCAGAACACATAGGTTTAATTTCTTTTTTTCGACGCGATCTTGCATTGCGCCGAACTTGGCTGCCATAATGTTTTGATGACGTCACATTCGGCGTTGGCCTCCCCTGACATCGGAAATCGCCGAGTGTTTCCGATTGCTCAAACACGCCTTCTGCGCATGCGCATTGGCGAAAGATGATTCTTTTGGTGACGATGAAACATCCGATAATTATATTAATTATGCAGATGAGCTCGACCTTTCGAACCATCAACTCCCATGTGACCTCTCGATGCGGAAGTCAACAAACCAATGTACAGTGTGATGTACAGGGATATGGCGGCGTGTTTTTACTGCCCTTCAAATTTCGAATTTTAAAGACCTTAAAAGTGGTCAGATTTTTTGGTCAACGGTATGAATGTCATCTAGAATATTGGAAGTTCACGACAGGATACTTTTTAGTGAGCTCAGCTTTGCGAAGCGAACTCAATGGTTAATGCACGTGCGTGTGTGTAATGTACAGAGTTGTGTACATTCTCTCTTTACCGTCCTCCGATTTCGGAAAACACTTCCAAACCTCTCCTCCCCTAAAAAATCCGCGGTGCACCTGCCCAATGCTATGAGATAGAGTTAGCCGCCTGGAAGCGAGCATAGGATGGCATGGGGTACGATGGCTGTCTCGATCTTACCCTGTGCACGCAAAATGTACAAATGCGCTAACGCACTAGGCCCACTGTTGAATCGGCCAATCAGCTTCGCGAACACGTGTGCGCATGCCCGAAGCAGTCGACGACGCCGGCAGCCGACGGGCGAACTGGCAATTGACCGTGCACTCGCTTCGAGACTCAAATCTAACAAAATTCGGCAAAATTAACCAGCCAGCGATGGGTAGAATATTCTAGAGACAGTTTTACGTCCACCTTGGGCACTGGCAGTTTGATAAAAATCGATGGGTGAACGCAGGTGGACCTAGCCCGAAATTGAATTTTTCAACATGTTCAAAAGGAAACAGCATTACACGCATCATGCCGATGTGCCGACCTCACTCCGAGACACAAACCTAACAAATTTCGACAAAATAAACCGTCCATCCGTGGGTAGAATGTTGTAGAGATAATTTAAAATCCATCCTAGGCATTCGAATTAACTATACACCCGCAGTTCGTGAAAAATCGATGGGTAAACACAGAAAATAAGCTCGGAAATTCAGGAACTTTATTGCGTTGTCAAGGAAGACGACAGGTCGCTGGCGCTCATCGGACTAACTCCGCCACGCCCGCCTTGTCCATCCTCCACCATATCCTTCGCCAACACCGCATTCTTCCATTAATTTCAATGTACTGTGCCAATTCAGGCCCGGATTTAGAGGGGGGCACGTGCCCCCCGTATTTTTTGAGGGACAATGATTTTTTACTGCATTTTTGGGAAGAATCGTCTAGTATTTTCTAGTATTTCATGTCCAGGATGCTGGGAAATCGCATCTCAGAGCTTTGATTTTTGAAATTTTCCCGGGGAGGCCCCCCGGACCCCCCTTCTTGCGTCCGCACCTCTGGTATGCGCCAACTGAGGGCTTCGCCCTCAGGGTTGTGTCCCCGTATTTCTGAAACCTGGATCCGGCCCTGCAATTTTTAAGTCCTCATTGTTCTCCACCCTCTAGAATTGCTCTCCCTCTGCGCCCCCAGACTCCCCCTGCCCTGCCCCGACATGCCCGACGGGGGATCCTTGCTGAGCCCGGCCGCCTCTACCAGGAAAGGCCCAGGGCCAGGCGGGGAAAATGCTAACCTCTCAAGCCCCGGCCCCACCCACACTAGGCCTACTTCATCAGTAGGCCTAGGCCCTACCAGAACCAAAAACACAGCCTCGGAAATCATGTTCGCAACATCTCACTATAAATCCCCACTAAGCCCCACCATCTAGGCCCAGGCCCTCTATTTAAACAGAGGCCTAACTTAAAAGCTGAGCTCACTCCAAAGGTGACACCTTGACATATTAAATGATGTCCTGCTCCCAGAGCTTCACAAGCAGTGAAAACATTCCGCCCTTCTCAGCGGTGCGGATTTCCCGTACAGAAAGGCCTAGGCCTAGCCAGAATCACGACGTAGAATATCCCAAATATTCGAAGTCGTGAGTTTCGTGACTAACACTCTGGACACATTTGGACTAGGCTACCGTACCGGTAGGCCTAGGCCTAACCATGCTAACAACTGCCTAACAACAATGGGTTCAAGGTCACATGGCCATGGGATAAACAATGATACACAAGTCGAACATGCTGATGCTGTGTTGTTGTTTTTTCGATTTCATTTATTAAATACGTAGGTCTAATTGTTGTGGGTCAAAGATAAGTGACACAAATCGGGCGGGAGATGACGTCAAAAACATGAAAAAGTGTGGTGTGGCGAACCGCGATCACCACATGACCTGGCGTTAGGCCTAGACGGTCCTAGACTCCTTGTGCTAAACATGCTAAAGATTCACTTATTTTCTGTAATAACTTCTTCCTGAGATCAAATTCCAAACATTGGTTGGTCTATTATTCAGTGGGAAACTAAAATAAACGAAAAAAAACCGAAGAAAAACGGCACCTGCTTCGTCCATGTCGTCCCTGTCCATGCTGTCGTCGTCGGCGGGCTTGTCATGCTTGTTTGTTTGTTTCACCATGTTCACAGAGGTAGTCGCGTGGATCCGTATCCTACTCCACCGCTTGGCCCTTCCTCCAGCTCATCATGGTCCAGAGACGGAGGCCTCTGACAATCTCTTCCGGAGACGGCACTATCTCCCCACCCTCTGGTAAAGACCGTCTCGCTCCTTGACGAAGGGAGGTGCTGGGCCCCGCAGTAGATAGCACCCCCACCCCCTACGCTGCCGAATGGACCACACCTACCCTATAGCTGTAGTTTAAGCTCACCCGACCAGCCGAGGTGGGTCTCCACCCAGGGTCCCTCATTTGGTACTTTTCGAATTAAAATGGGCCTGTTATTCAGGGTTGACGTCTCCTCCCATTCCCAATTTTCCCCGTCCTTGCTGCCCTCAGATCTGGTGCACTCTTAACCAATCCCCACCCGATGGTCGGGCCGATGGTCTAGGGCAGTACCGGTACCGCGGTATACTTGGTCCAGGGGGCAGAAGCTTCTCGGGGGGGGGGGGG
>NMRB01003100.1:45460-58865 GCA_002633025.1 Notospermus geniculatus
CCCCCCCCCCTCCTCTCCCTCTCTGTCTGGTCCCACGGTGCAGGACAGCAGCAGACTGCCCGACGCCTTGGCCTCTCAGCCCTAGTCACTAACCTCCATTTTCCTTCACCTCCTCTCTGTCCCCACCTCTCTCTCACTCTCTGTCTGATTCTCCATCCCCAGCCCCTCTCTCCATCCCGCGGCACAATCTCGTACCCAGAGATTAGTTAGGCTCGGCCGACATTGACGGTCGTTACACTAATCTCTGGAGACTACTTTGGGGTTTCCCTGGCAAGTGGGAATAAATACATGAATGTACATGTATACATGAATATATCGGGTGGCCCAAAAAAAACTGGACTAAATTCAAATTCCAATAACGTCACAAGTTTGGTAGGCTCTTCAATGAAAATTTGCACACTTTAAGCCGCCCATACACGGCGCAATATTATTGCACAATATGGGGCCCAAGTGGGTGGTCGTGTGCTTCTAGCATGATAATTAGAAGAAAGATTGACAATAGTATTGCCCATTGTGATCCTCATATTGTGCAATAATATTGATCGTGTATGGGCAGCTATGGTTGTCACGCAAATTCCTTTACATGGAAGTATTCGGTATACAAAAACACCGGTTAACAAAAACATTCCGAGGATTCACGACCATGAAGCCATTGTTAACCGGCGTTTTCGTATACCGTATACTTCAATGTAAATGAAGCCCTAAGCCCCGTTTATACAGAGCACGGTTTGCGGTCCGGCGTCCGGTGTGCGTTTTCCGTCCAGAATGCATCAAGGTATTTTCCTACAACCGTTTATACAGAGCGCGGCCGCCGCACTCGCCGTTGCGGTGTCCGGACGCCGCGCCGCATTGAATGCCTCCAGAGCAATTTCTGTACGGCCGCCGCAACGCCGGACGGGCCTGAACCAATCAGCGGACTGTTTTAATATCACGTGAGAAAAGGAGATCATCACGATTCGCTGCCGTCGAGAAAACCGTGCCCGTTCACCGTATCCTGTTGGAACGACAAGCCGCATTCCCGTTCCGGAGGCCGTAACCGTATGCCGGATGCCGGACCGCAAACCGTGCTCTGTATAAACGGGGCTTTACGGACAATTTGGAGGGATGGCAGAGTAAAGCATGGAGAGTGCTCATCAAACAGCGGCGAGGAAACGACTTGAACGACGAAGTTTTGGCATATGCAAAGAGTTTATTAAGGGGTGAGTTTTTATACAACATTGGCGATAAACACCACGTCTACATACCAGAAAATTACAATATATTACGACTTGAACATTACATTCAAATCCAGGAAAGATGACATGAAAATAACACTTCCTATTGAAACCTGAGGAATTCGATTTTCTAAACTTACTAGGAATTTAGTTAATAATAGGAAAGCTAGGCCCTGTCACAAAGTTACATTACAAGTTAAATCACGCGGGCCAAATCACGCGGACCGAACCAAATGACGTAAAGGGCACCGCACACGAGCGGCAATTTTGACCGATTTGTCGGCCGACTTGGCTTCCGACCGCAAAAGCGACAAGATTTGGCGCTTCTGATTGGCTGATGTCTAGTCGCGCCACCAGTCTCGTAGGCGGTCGCCCAGATTTTGTCGCTCGTGCGCCGCCCTTTAAAGCGGCGAATCCACTGTCCCGATTTGGGCTTGAGACGGGGTTGCGGTCCCTTGCGATCGCCTTATATGGCAAGCGGAAGTCCTTATATAAATGGTAACCGCAAGGGAACGCAACCGCGTCTCAAGCCAAAGTCGCGACAGTGGATCACCCGCTTAAGGCGGTGACAGACTGGTCCGTATACGATCCGTATACGGTCCGGTCCACTGCTCCGCTTGAATCACTTTCTACTCATTTCCTTTTGATGTGACAGACTGGTGCGTATCCGACCCGACACGGTACGTTATCCCACACCGAATCAATCGGGTGGGCGATTTTTACGGACTGCGGACACACAACGCTGACCTTTTATGGACATTATTCCTGTTAATCATATTATTCCTATTATTCCGAGTCGAACGAATCGCTTCCGTCTTGATAGGCAACCATGGCTAAAATGACCGTGTGCTGTAGACTTGTCGCACTAGTCTGTCACGGCTCTCCGTTTTTTGCTGTGTCGGACACGTACTGGACGTGCCGTTCCGTGTGCGATACGTATACGTATCGCACACGGAACGGACCAGTCTGTCACCGCCTTTACACGTCATCATAGCATTCGGGTGCACTCGGGTAAAGTAAGGTGAACTGACCAAAGGGGTAAACCAGTTCAGCAACAATGGTTATTACCTATAATTCCTGCAAATTTCATTAGTTTACGCCATTCGGTTTTGCTACAACGGGAAAAATTCGAAAGCATGTCTAAAAATGACATGCCGAAAAAAACTATCAAATTTGTACGAAAAACTGGAACACCCTTAACAGCCCATAACTTCGACAATATATTGTTGTAGTGTAGGCCAGTGACACTTAGGGCCGTATTCTAGAAGCTTCCTTAAGTGTAAGGTCGACCTTAATCTTTTGTATTTTACCCTCCAAGCAATAGCTAAAGGTCGACCTTACACTTAAGGCGGGGGGCTACCTTAGCTGAGCTCATTCCCTAGTGGCAATCCACGGAACTGGCCTTTGTACGACCAGTCATTCACATTTAGATTAAATCCGCTCACCCATGTATACTGTTTTCGAAAACCAATCTTCAGTGTACGTGCCGACCCTAAATCTTTTGTGTCCACTGCGGGTATTGTTCAGCTCTGTTACTGGTGCTTTGGTCACAAGTGGCCGAACAGAGTTTACTCAAAGGGCGCCAATAGTGCAAATCTACATAACAAAGAAGTAACTTGCCAGTATGGAAATTTTCAAATTTCGCAAACAAGTTTTCTCTTTTTTGGACACATATATTTGAAAAATTTCTTTTGGATGTTATTGCCATATGTGCATTCTAGGGCAACACGATCGCCTTTTTTGGATAGTTGGTCGGGAATATGAAATATTTCAAAAACTGTAAATCGAGCCTTTTTTGGCATAAATAGTTTATACCAATTAAATGGAAAGTACGTTCGTAAAAAACGGATCGTTAGGCCCTGCAAGCATCATGCCTGTATGTTACAGACTATGTGGGAAACTGATGTGTCGCATCCCAAGTCTGCAAAATTGTTTGCGAACTCAAATTTTGACAACTTGTTATAACTTAATTAACTCCATCGTAATTGGTCAAAATGAACAATTCTTTCACAGAACGGGAGCAGAAAGGTTGTAGCTAAAACATTTTGTTGACATCAATTAGTTACTTTTTGTCATGAATATGTTAGGACGCTTGTTTTCAAAGAGCGTCAATAAAGTCGGCATAGGTAGCCCCCCGCCTTAAGGAAGCTTCTAGAATACGGCCCTTAGTGTTTTATGTCGTACCGGCAACGCTCCGTATCGTGGATCCGAAACACGTATGACGTATGACTTTAATAGAAAATGCATTAGCTCGACACGTCATACGTGATACGGATCGACGATGCGGAGCCTTGCCGGAAGTCCCTAGTGCAAATGGCGAGGAATTAAAATTAAGGAATATTAGCCATAGTTTGAAATGACTTAAATGAGGGTAGACACACCGGCATTGCATTTTTCACCATTCCAATTCATCAGCATTTGTACTGGGATAGAGCTACATGTTTGATTTTTTGGTCATAGCTTACAACCATATGATGCAGGACAATAAATATCACTGGCCTGCTGTAACAGTTGTCGAGGTTATGGCCGGTAAAGGATGTTCCAATTGGAGGTCTGAAATTCATTTTTCCCGGCATACATGTATCACATTTTTTGACAAACGTTCTAAATTGTTTCACTGTGACAAAACCAGTGCATGTAGGTTGATGAAATTTATTGTGGTGATAGATAACAATAATTCTGTCAAGTATACAAAATTTCAGTGAAGTACCCAGAAAACTAAGGAAGTTACTAGAAGTTGAATTTAGTCCAGTTTTTTTGGGGCCACCCGATATACTAATTTTTGACCGTTTCACTTCAAGTTTATATGGTGCGCCTTGGAGGAATTATAATTCCTCCAAGGATGCACCAAGTAGTGCTGTAGATTTTCCTCAATAAATAGAACAGATCCATCATAAAAACCTTCCCAAGGACTTTTTTGTGTCTAATATTTTCTACACAAATTATTTCAATCCATCTTCTGTTTAAAATCGGTCTAAAATTACACGATGCCACAAATCACACGTAAGGGGTGAAATGGCCAGCCGTCTCTCCAGAGATTCGTGGAGCGACCTTCAACCTCGGCCCGAGCGTAACGAATCTCTGGGAGATAGCCCGCGGCACAGGACTGGCCCCATACTGCCCTGAAGAACCTTTACAATATAGTAGGCCGGCCAAACCTCAAAAAAGTCTCTAGAAAAAANGTTACGGCCGATTGAATTTTTGGAATTGACTTTATCATTGGGCCAAGAACTGAGCTTTGTACAGGAGAATGGGAACCGATGCACAGCTAACTTTTGAACGGTTGGATTTACACCGTGTAGGAAATGTATTACCAACAGATAGAAATGTGGTGCCTTGTAACCAAATAAGCATGTTTTTAATTGTTTTCAGTAGTTTCGTAATAAGAAATAACGTTTTTCATTAAAATAGGTCAAAATACATTAAAACGCCATTTCCAATTTCGTAACTAGTTAAAAACTACAAAACACATGCTTATTTGATTAAGAGATACCATGTTTCTATCTGTTGGTAATACATTTATGGGGTGTAAATCCAACCGTTCAAAAGATAGCTGTACATCGGGTCCCATTTTCCTGTACAAAGCTCAGTATATTTGAACACAATGACCTTGATAATGACCTTTAACCGGCAAATCCAGGGTGGCATCCACCCTTAAATTTCACCCCACCTTATAAGGGTATGATCTAGCATAGATGCCAGCCATTAACACACGATGCCGACAAATGTTTAAAATTTCATGTTGGCCGGCCTTCTAATAATCCGGATGACAGGACTCACTGATCCATCCCAGGCCACCAAACCCGTGGTCATCCCTGTGCGTCCCGGGTTCTATGTGGGAGAATGGTAGAATGGATACAGATAGAGTCCAACATTGCCGAATGGGAACTTCATAGCGTACACAAAGCGCTTCACACATTATTACCCCAGCCTATGATTCAGAAACCTTAATCTGTAGAAGGGCAGCCACAATATCGCGCACACGATGGACATTTCCGGTCCAGTTGAGAGCAGTTGAGAGTTACAGAGTGGCACGGCCGGGGATCGAACCCGCGACCTTCCGATCACGAGTCCACAGCCCTAACCATTAAGTCACAGCGCTCCCCAGGGTTGGTGAGAGGGTTCTATGTGCAGGGCCGTATTTAGCGGGGCAGGGGCAATTGCCCCCAGAGCCAGCCAAAAAACGTAAAAATCATGCTGAGTTTGGGCAAAAAGGTCATGTGCGCCCCCCCCCCCGCCCGAGAGGCTTTTGCCCCACCCCACCCACAAGGACCAAAAAGTTAAATATGGCCCTGATGTTTCCCAGATTCTATGTGTCCCTGGTTCCGTGTGTCTGTCGCCATTTTATTCTCAAGTGGAGTAGACAGACTCATATTTCAATCACCATGCATGGCCGTAGGGACAGGGGGCAGGGCACCTTCAAGCCCATTTCACTCCCAGCGCCTTCCGCTCGAATGGGGCTATCCAGGGGAAACTACACCTCGTGGCTCTTCTGTAATCGGTCCTAGTGTCACTGTTTGCTGAGTAGGCCTATGGAAAGTGGACTGTTCAGAAACTCAAAAATGAGTTATCAAATAGAGGAGCGTCACATATATATAAATTTTCAAACTCAGATGCCTCCATCATTGATGTAATCATTGTGTCAGACTTGACATTTTGTCCATCACACTTTTATCCGATGGCACAAATCGGTCCTATAACCAGTTAACACCTAGAGCAATAGAAACAAGTCCTACCTTAGGTTTTTATACCCTAGGAATCAAATGAGCTGATAAGGCCTACTTTTGATCTGAGATGTTGGGGTCATGGTGACATCGACGTTCGATATCACAAAATTTGATATTTTCAGATAACTTGCCTCGTTGTCAACTGATCAACATGAAACAAGTCTATTCATGCCTGCTTATATCCAAGGACAGGACTGGTGTTAAAATTCTCAGCCTCATGTATCCGGGTGATCGAGGTACCGTATCATGAGATTTTGATATTTTCAAACTTGATACATGTAATTTGAAATATCTCTGCCCGTGGTTGAGGTAGAGACATGATATCACCCATACTTAGGTTATTGAGGATGCCCATTTCGATTATGCAAGGACCTTGACGCAATGATCCCGGAACCCGCCGACAGGCGGCAGTACACGACGAAGGCCTTTTTGGATCGCTGCTGATATTTTTATAGTGTAGGTAGTCCAGTAAAACTAGACCAAATTTGAGGTGAACCTAGACAAAATTGCAATAGAAGGTTTCTTTGCTTTAAACTGTTTATTGGGTGGTACTAATCACCACATAAAAAGTCCCCACTTTTCCGAGCACGGGAAAGTGGTTAATTTGCATAATTTCAATATGGCCGCCACCCAAAATTTCAATGTACAAGAAAATTCTTAACCGTTGATTTTAGACCCTAAGACTCTGACATCACTTGAACAAACCTGTTAAACACGTCAAAACAGCGGATGTTTTCATCTACCTTACTTTTGAGCAAGGTGTTATAAAGGTACAACATTTTTGCCACATAGGTGTGTATTCAAATCCTCGTTCTTGACCACACTTGTGCTGACCCAGTTCATGTACATGTTGACTCAACTCGAGAATGGCAGTCTCGAATGCCGAGAATGCGACCCGTGTCAGGTCAAAAACGTGTTCTTCTCACACCCCACCCAGCGGAGGGTTGAGAAGAACACGTTCTTGAGCCGACTCGAGTTGCCTTCTTGGCGTTCGAGACTGCCGTTCTCGTGTTGAGTCAACATTTTCATGAACTGGGTCAGCACAAGTGTGGTCAAGAACGAGGATTCAATACGCCCTAGGTGTGTCAGGACAACACTGTTCCCTATCATATTTTTTTTCATATCGGAGAGAGTGTGTGTTTTCAATAACGCAAAATAACATAACACAAGGTTACAGCTCGAAGTGCAATAGGTATCTGAGAGTAACACAGCCTACATGTAAGTATCCCAAGCAACTACAATAATGTGCAGTTCTGCCATGTGGTATTATCGCATACTCAGATAATAAAATATTTACAGAATACTTCATACAGATCCACGTTATTTTCAACTGCCACAGGATGGTGACTACATTTTCCTTCTGTTTCACTTTTTTAAATGCATTCCAATTATTTTGTGCTACATGTACATGTACATGCACCTACATGTATACATTATTCTTTAGACTACATGCCACAAATATAATTGCCTGTCTCTGACAAAATCATTACAACTAAACTCCTTATGGGTACAACAAAATAATTCATCTTCAGAACAGAAATTATTTTTTTTTGAGGGGGACTCACTTAGCCTCCCCTCCCCCACTTATTCATGGAGTATATAGGTGTAGTTGCCAAAAGTGATGAGTAATGGAAAGGTTTGGCTGATAGGCCAGGACCGACTGCCCAGAATGCCATCGTCATTTCTGACTCATGTCATTAAATTAAATCCACAAAGTCTCGTGACCATTCTGGCTATCTTTCATCAATCAGTGGTGTGTCTCCTCCCTCGACCATAGGGCTCTGCTGCACCCTTGGGCTTNCTTAAACTTTTCAAGAGCTTAAGCCCGACTTCTGGAGCAGCTATGATTGGTGCAATAGGATCAAAATTTAACCTCGAGCTTAAGTTGTACTTCAGCAGAATTGGGGCTAATCTGAGGTTGGTGCATACGGGCCAAAAAAGGTGTTGTTGTAGGAAACACGGACTGGAATGTTCAAGTGCCTGTGGTGAAAGCCGGGGACTGTGTCAAAATTCCTCCACTGAGGAGTTAGAAACATCAGATTTCTCTGTTATTAATGATGAAATTTTGGGTTGATTCATCAACATGCTCTCCTCGATGATGTTTGCAGGCTCTTGTACTGTCATTTAGCAAGGTCTGCCCATGTTTGACATTTCTTATTTTGAGCAATACCAGACTATACCAATTTTGAAGAATAACTTATGACGTAGTACGTTGCAGGAGGTAAGACAATCCGAGAGCTTCACCACTCAATCAGATGAGGTTCTCTCTGCAATGTTACATCATTCATAATTTGTTTTGCTCAAGTTCAAAATTTGAAGTTAGATTATGCATTATGCATTAGAAGTTTTATAGCAACATGTCACTAAGATTATGCATTAGAAGTTAGATTGGCGATGTTGAACGTCATTCCTACGTCATGCCAATTGTATATTGAAGTGATTCCACATGCATGACATGTGCTTTATAACATTTCGCCCACCCAATACAGGAATATCTTGATTTTTCTGAGTTTTGCAAGAATAATGAGTGATGACTTTAAAATGACGTCATACTACGTCATACTGACGTCATATCCAATCGGCAATGGGCTTATTTTGTACTTTGACCCCATATTCCTATCTGCTTATAATACATTTATAGGGTCTAAAATCAACCGTTAAGAATTGTCCTGTACATTGAAATTTTGGGTGCCGGCCATATTGAAATTATGCAAATTAACCACTTTCCCGGGCTCGGAAAAGTGGGGACTTTTTATGAAGATAATTGGGAAAGATGTAGATAGTGACTCATACTGTGGAGAAAGCGATGTTGGATTTAAAGATATTTGGGTGTTTTTGGAGATAGTGAGATACGCACAAGTATTGTTGACGTACCGGTAACGATATGCCGCCGCCTGTTGCAAGCGCTGGACACTGTTATCTGTAAATTTACAGCAGAATTTTCACTGCATATTTCATGTAAAATTCATTTCACTGCAAACTGTTGTTTTTTTCACTGGAATTTAAATAGCAAGATCGCAGTTTCTCAGTTTAAAAGACAGCATTTGTTGTAGAATTTATACCATTTGGCTGTCAAAATACAGTAAACGGGTGGTGTCAAAATACAGAAAAGTGTTGTGTTACGTTCTGCTGCCAACAAAGTGCTGTCAGCGTTTTTAACAGTGTACTTGTCTGCGTCGTGTACGGCAGAAGTGTGCATTGTGTCAGGCGGTTGAACAGCACAGGTTTTCGTGACGTGGGTTTCAGCCGCCGGCTTCTGATGTACACGTTGCTGGGGGAAGTACAGTGCAGAAATGAATGCAAAAAGTCAGGCGAGTGAACAGCTCAGATTTTGATGACATATTATATGGAACAAATCTATGCCCATTGCGTAGGGTTGGCCTCTGGGGTGGGAGAGTGCAGTGTGTGTGTTGGAGAGTGGGAGAATGCCAAAGAGGTCACGTCGAGTGGGATTTTGTTTGTTTTTAGCTCACCTACTGTGAGGTGAGCTTCTCCCATGGTGTGTCGTCCGTCGTCTGTCGTCCGTCGTCGTTAACAGGGGTGGCACGTTTCTTAACCGCTTGGGTTACAAACTTGAAATTTGGGGTACAGGTACCCTATGGTAAAAACTATCTCTGGACCGAAACTTAGCGCTGCTGCTTTTATACTCTGGCCTGTAGGGGGCGCTTTGTGAAAACATTCTTTTGGCCATATCTCCTGAACGCTGTTAGCTAGAACCACGAAACTTTTATGGTGGGTTCCTCTGATGAGACTACATCACATAAATCCCGGGTTTTTGATTTGACCTACTTTTCAAGGTCACAGAGGTCAAAGTTCAAAATTCACTGTTTGGTGGCACATTTCATNAATCCCGGGTTTTTGATTTGACCTACTTTTCAAGGTCACAGAGGTCAAAGTTCAAAATTCACTGTTTGGTGGCACATTTCATGGCTATTTGACATAGAGTGTTGTGATTTGGTGTGAAGATATATCTAGGCACCCTGCACAAGTGCACCAAATTTCAACCCGATCGGACTTCAAATATGACCGCCAGGAAGCCATCTTGAAAAATGGACTTTGACCCACATTTTATAAATAGGAGTAGGTATGATGTTTTAACCTTGTCAAAATATGTCTCTAGGTACCATATAGATATATAGTAAATTTCAGTCAGATTCGACGTCAAATATGGCCGCCAGGGAGCCATCTTGAAAAATGGACTTCGACCAACACCTCATAAATAGTGGTAGCTAGGATGCTTTAACCGTGCCTAAATATGTGTCTTGGTATATTATCTGTACTGATCCTTCAACATTCACCATGAGAGTCACAGTTTCACACTTAACCATGGAGACTTATCACAGAGGTGAGCACAATGGCCCTGGCCATTTCATTTAATGTATTTTGGTTCGGGACGCAAGGGCCTACGCTGCGTGCGTCTTCCAGTCGGTTGTGTGTTTTTGCGTAGGCCACATGTTGCTCTATTGCAAACAGAGGGTGAAAAGAAGAGGGAAAGAAGATTATGGTGTGAGAAGAACATCATGGACTAGGCCTACCGATACACCCTTATTTTACGGCTTCCAGTCGGTTGTGTGTTTTTTTCGTGGGCCACTGGCACTGTTGCTCTATTCCAAACAGAGGGGAAAGACATCAACACTCTGTGAGAGCTGGATGCATTGGCCATACGTGGACAATGCATCCTCTCACCAACTGACCTATTCTGCCACTTAGTTACCATCCACATTGAGCAAAACCATTCCACCTTGGCGGCAGAGTCATATAGCTTTAATTCTTTAGGGGCATACCTTCCGTTTTCAGTTATAACTTTATCACTCATTGTTGCACAAAAAAACATCTATTCAGAAACAAATCCTCTAAAATCTATCCCCCACCCAACCCTGGTTCCGATAACTCTGGATGATCAGGTCATAGGCCGTGGGCCAAAAGCTGTATCTTGTCAGTTCGTGGTGACTCTCAGGGGGCAACTTTATTTCTTTTTTATTTCAGAGAAAAGGTCATTTTCAAGTAGGCCTAATTTTCAAAAAGTTCCCGCGTCATAAGTTGCTCCTAGGTTTTTAATAATGGAATTTGAATTTCATCATTGGATATCAATTAGACGTTACAATGGAGCATTCGGAACACCTCGGGTCTTTCCGTCATTGTTCGGGAAAGCCCCTCGGATGTCATACAGTCATGCGTGGAGTGATTCTGGACGTGATCGCGTCCCAAATTGTTAGGCTGCCGCATCACTCATAACACTCATTTAACCTCCGCGAACAAAATATAACACCTGCAAACCCTGGCTGTCTGGAGGCGTGTTTATCGCTCAAATATCTATAAATTGACATATATTTGATACGGTGTATGTAAACTTGTAAGTGACACGCCAGTAATGTGGTTAATTACATATTTTGGTGATCATGCCGGGCAAGTGGGAAAGTAGCTCTCGCCGCCTACGTATGATATACGTTGTAATGAAGTCCCTCAAATCGTTACTCGATAGAATTCACGTAAAACGCATGGACAGCATTGAATCAGTACACTATTGACATGATTGTACAGAAAATGATCATATAATGTGTGATTTTCGTCATTTCAATACTATATACTAGCGAACTATTTCTTAGCGGAAGAACACTCCGCCAGTCTGCATATCCTTCCATTTCAATATGGCCGCTTTTGTATGACATTAGAGGTTGAAATCTGGCAAAGTTTCAAGCTCTAAGTTGAGAATGACAATGGAGCTATGTAAGCTTACAGGAGAATGGGTGACGATGTACAGCTAACTTTTGAACGATTGGATTTACATCCCATAAATGTATTACCAGCAGATAGAAATATGCTGCCTCGGAATCAAATAAGCGTCCTAAACCTGGGTTCAGATTGCTCTAACATGATGTTTCCGCAGAACGCCATATAAAGACGCTGACCACTACCGAAAATGGGCCATTTTTGTGATAAAAATTGTCATAACTTTCTTGATATTGGACTGATTTTGTTCATATTTATATCATTTTAAAAGTCTTTTGAAGCTATTTCCAATGATGTTTGTTTGCTTAGAATCGGATAAAGTTAATTTTTTACGTCACACAAGGGTTTACTCTTTTTATTGATATGTCGTTAATTAACAGCTAATTACTAATTAAGGAGCAACTATTTTTGCGGGAACTTTGCACTTTCTGACAGTTCAGACCACTAATGACCTACATCCAGTGGAGTTCTCTTGCCCCCAGAAAGTCACCACGAACTCAAAAACTAAGCCCCGCACAGATTTTGGCCCACGGCCTATCAAGGTCAAATCTTGATAATTTGAAATGTCTGTTTGTGGTAGCAGTAGTGGTTTAATAACACCCATATTATTTAAGTTCTGTATTGACATTTTGTCCAAGGTGTTCATCGAAATGAATTTCAATTCTCTCTGCCTCCGTGGCAGGTAACTAGTTAATTCTTTAATCAGTTTTTTGCACTATTTTTTATATTCTGTGTCCAAACCGCTGTATAGATCTAAGTGCTTCGCATGATACTCCTCGCTCCAGAAAACCCAAGAAGCGGTTCCTCATTCAATGTAAAGTGCATGTCTTCGTATGTGTACTCTGGTTCCCTGACCTGCTGTATACGCCTATGATGGCGCTGACTGATGGTGGGATACAGAGGTCAGGCAGGCGCCACGATATTTCTGATCTAAAAATAGAACATTACTCATGGGCTGATTATTATGGGATATCGGGGTATCTTGTTTACTTCCGCTAAACGAGTTGCACATCGTGTGTAAAATCTGTCCAAATGCCGGGTGTTCTGTATGTTTTAGGTGTACCAGTATCAGCTCTGCCTCTGCGTAGGCCTGTACAGGTACCGCAAGAGAGAAAAGTTCCAAATTGTAGGGTCAAAACGCTGCACAACCAGCTTGATTACGGCTTCATGGCCGATGTAGCGAAATCATGACGTCACGCAGATTTTGTCAGGATTCTGACAATTTTCAAATCACGTGATCAGTATCGACGCGGCGCCTGCCTGACCTCTGTATTGCACCATCAGTCAGCGCCATCATACAGCAGGTCAGGGAACCAGACTATCGTATGTGATGCGTGGCAAGGAGTCGACTGCAAGAATCGAACCAGGTGTGACAGGAATCAGCGTCCGAGGAATGCAGATCTGCCAAACAATAGCTCGCTATTGTAAGGTTATATTCGAATGGTCATGGTCTCTCTAGCCATATATTCTAATCCCTCGCTGAACAATGAGGCCGGTGTAGTAGAATGTCATGTACCCCGATATAGCTAGCAGCACACTGGCCGCCAAATGTGGCGTCCAGAAGCGTTCGACTGAACGCCTCTCGACGCCAGAGTTGGCTGCCAGTGGATCCTGGTGAGAGCACACCTGCCCAAACTTGGCGTTCAGTAGCATCTTTTCGGGTCATTGAGGCTGCCATTTTGAAATCATGTGACATCAAGACGCAAGCTGATTGGCCAAAGCCTCGCCGCCGAC
>NMRB01003100.1:64510-76652 GCA_002633025.1 Notospermus geniculatus
CACTTGGATTATTTGGGTCCATTAAGAAACCACAGTTCATGTCACATTTCCCATAACTCGCATAACTCAAATTCCTTTCATGTTACCTCTAGGTTGAGTCGGACTATATCAACAAAGTTTTTCTTGCCTTGAGATGGCTGTCATTAAATGTCGATGAACAATTGATTCTTCATCCGTGGTCCCAGTCCGTGGTAAACACATCATATCACGAATACAAATAATTGTTTCTCTACACACCAGACAAAGAACTAACCATTCTTACATAATCAGGGTTCGAGCGCGTGCCGCTTATGAGTGATCAGATTTCGGTGAGTTTAGTATTGACTACAGGTATTATGGTGTTTCTTGTCACATTGCTCGCGGACAGTCAGGGGGCGCGGACTGTTGGGAATAAGCAACAACTCTAATAGCTGCTGATGAAAGTGATGTAGAGAACCTTATAGAAACCATCAACTCTATGTGCAATCAATCCCTTTGAAGATGAGGGAATTGTCAACATATCAACTGGAGGCATTGCACCACCTAAGAAGAAGTGGACCAAAGAAGAGCTCAGGATGCTGGTCAAGTTGCCTAAATGCTTCATTGAAGAACGTCTTAGGCAGTGACAAGGACATATACTCTCCTCTCAAAGTGCTTAAAAATTAAAAACATTTTCTGATTTTGGAAAATGTGGAACACTGGAACATGCGGAAAGCAGACAAAAGTCAAACCATAGCGTTGAAAGCCAGCACACTTAGTTTTGGGACAAATGGTTGTCATTGGGAAAATCCACCATGTCAACATGAAAGATGCTCTATGTCACAGCCTTCATCCATTCCCACCTTCACGATGGAACCAGGATGGACATTAGCAAAAACCCGCAAAGCTGAACTTTGCTGAAATATGAAGCAGGAATCACTTTTACGGATTTACCTAAAAGAAGGATTGGGTCGGCTCGCACGATGGGAGACCATTAGACTTGGTGGAACCCCTTTCGGAATTCCAGTAGGCAAAGTTTTACAGGTTGAAGTTTCTTTGATATGTTTGCAAGGCTTGAAATAAGCGGTATCGCAGCGATGAAAAATCTCCGAATTGCGTATTGCTGAATCAACTCTGCATCACAAAACTGCGATACGCAGTCCGACAATGTAGATTACTTGGTCTAATCGTCGCACCATCTCTGGTACGCACATCAAACCAAACACTTGCAAATTGTATTGTGTCCATTGCAAGTCCTAAATGATGTCGACTAATCATCACGCAACCTCTAGTCTGCAGATCGAACTAAACATACATCATAATTAACTGCGTGTCGTGAAAATCATTTAGCGATTGGAACCACTGCATAATCATAGCAAATTAGACCCTGGGCAGGTGATATTGGGAACACAGAATGCCATGACATAGTCTAAACTCATAAGCCCCTTGCTGGTGTTTCTTGCTGCATTCTTTCACTCACTCCTGCATGGCCATGCCATGTTCCAACACCCATGGCAAATAATGGCATGTTGATCGATCAGGGCTTTCCCACCAAAATATAGTTCATTCCCTGCCAAAATCCACACAACATCCCCACCCCACCCTTTTTGAGACGGTATTTTACATCAACATGCAGATGAAAAACTGCTCCTCAAAATGCCCAAATTGCTCCTCAAATGGAGACAATTTATAGCAAAACTGCTCCAAGGCGAAAAAAAGTTTCGAGCCTTGGTTTGCAGGCCTTGAAGGATTGACTGTCCCTGTTATCTGCAACATATACAGTTACATGTCACAATTGACATCCCAACGGCTTCTCGTAAGTTACTCATAACGTACGCGTAACTCAGGGCTTTGGTTTCATGTAAGGCTCCAGTTCCATAGAGTTCACGTTTACACTTTTCTCGCGTTACACTTCACGTTTTCCTTTCGTTCCTCGGAGAAAGCATGCCACAGGACAGGTAATGTGTGTCTCGTTGTGCGCTGAATCGAGGAACGAAAGAAAAACGTGAAGCGTGGCACGTGAAAAGTGTAAACGTGAACTCTATGGAACTGGAGCCTAACTCTCCAAAATCGCCTTGAAAATCACTGCGTAGCTAGCAAAATTCACGCAACTCACCACGTAAGTTACGCGTAACATAGCTCATGAGTGGTTGCGCAAGTTACGAACGTGACTTACGCGCAACTTACGTGAATTCAGGGATGTCAATTGTGACCTGTACTGTACAGTAGAACTCGCATATACATGTAACGTCCTCGCATAAACCGGACACTCGCCTATAACGTAGCGATTCTTGAAGTTCCGGTCCTGTAACTAGCAATGCATCATATGCATATAACGGACTTTGCATATTATAACATGTATAATGGACGGAAATTGCTGGTCCCAATCAGTACGTTGTATGCGAGTTCTGCTGTATGTGAGCCGCTCCAGCAAAGGCAGATGTTTGTCGCAAGTGATCATTATTGGTCATCAGTTTACTCAACTATTACCATGATTATCACTGCTGTCGACTACTATTGTAAACCCCCGTCAATGTACATTTCAGCTGTTGTGCTGCAAGGCCATTAATTCTTTCCTCCGGTTGCGACAAGCATCTGCTTTTGCTGGAACAGCTCACATATACAGTCATGGAGTGTCTCATTTCCCATAAAATAGGTCCCACAAAATGTTTTTTCACCCTTTTGTGCCACACTCTCACTGTACATGTATTCAAGTAATTTATTACATGTACCTTGTAAGAACAGGACTTCGGTTATGTCGTTAAAGTCCTATGCTGCTCGAAAAATTTAGGTTTGATAAAGCGATGCACAGTAATAAAAGTATGCACTTCAGGTCCTTCCTTTTAATTTTTGTCAGAATTTTGGAAAAATCATTCTAGTAGCTCCATTGTTTCTTCATTATGGGAAGTCAATTTCTACATTTGATATCGTCTTGGTGATGTTTCAGAAAACTGACCAACACAATAAATCAGTACATCTACAGAATGATTGGAGAGTTTGTGGGACCTATTTTAATGGAAAGTGAGTAAGACGACCAGACATTTTTCCATGCCTGTACATGTAACTAATGTTATTACGGTTCTTTGCCAAAGACTGCAGAAGGACCTGTAACCATACATAAAAAATTTAGATACACAATAACATGGCATGTCATCATCGGTCTCTAGATCCATGCTACCTCTTACCACCTTTTCTGCGATAGTCTTCACTGCTTGAACTCCTCTCTCGGCGATGTCTTTCCCAACTCCAACTTGCACTCCGCAGTCCAAAGTTTCTACTCCTACTCCGCCTCCAACGTTCAACACTCCGACTCTGATGTTCTCCACTCCTACTCCAGTCCGACGTTCTCTACTCTGACTCCTCCGTTCTTGACTCCGACTCCGTCCATTTCTATCTCAGCTGAGGCTTCTGCGTTCTCCACTCCGACTCCACGTCCGACGTTCTGTACTCCGACTCCTCCGATCTCGACTCCTATTCCGTCCGTTTCTATCATGGCTGCGACTTCTGCGTCTACCAGTCTCAAGCCCAGTCTTATCTTTCCCCCTTTCCCTACCGTCTCTTACCCTAACCCCTCGTTCATCACTCCCATCAACCCTCCGTCTCCTCTCCCTATCATCCTCCGAATCATCATCCCTCATCCTGCCCCTATCACCCTCCAGCACCACACACAGTTCATACTTCTCATAACCAGGATCAACTTTCTTTTTCTTAATCTTAAGTTGAAGTGGTTGGATTCCACTTCTTCGTCTTATATCACTTTGTCTCTCAGATTCAGCGCAGTCCTTTTCATTTTTGAAGATTTTTTCCTTTTTTTTCTTCTGTCACTTTCATCACTTTCTGACTCAGATTCCAAGTAGCGATCCTTCTTCTTTTTCTTAGATTTTTTCATATTAAATTTCTCTTCTTTTGGTTCTTCTGAAAAAAAATAGAAATTGGGTCTTCTTTTTCACTGAAAAATGTAACATGTCTTTTAAGTCCTTTTTACATTTGCTCAGTTGAAGTTCAATGAAGCAAGCTGACCCAGCCCGCTTTGAATTCAAGCAGGACAGGCCTGTTTACACTGCCATATCTGACCAAGCTGAGTGCGCCTAGTCGCCATTGTCACCTGCAAAAACATGCCGTCTGTCATTGTAATGAACGACGTTAAGGCCAAGATCGATTGGTTGAAGCATGCACACTGCACTCAGGAAACTATGCCAGATTAGCTCTACTCGTTACACTTTGCAAAATAGGAGCTGTGAGTTAACCAACAGGTGTCACTCTGGCCCAATTCAATGCGTATAGCAGACCCATTCATCCTTGTTCGAGCACCAGTCACGTGGATTTTCCTGTGTATTGGTCCACTAGAACTTTGCTGCCATCTTTTGGCAATACGCGCGACTGACTGCTCCTATTCTACCGAACTGTGCTCAATTCGGACCAAGCAACCGTGGCTTGCAGGGCTCATTTGGTACCGAGACAAATTGGCTCTGCCCGCTTACACTTGGCAAAATTGAACCGAACCACGCTTGGTCTGGGCTGAGGATGCTGAAAATTCCGTAAGTGCAAAAAGGGCTTATCTTTCACCAGAAACAGGGGTCGCAAAACAGGGGACACAAACTTTGAACGTTCTGCAGTAAGGATTCCATGGGAATTACCCACCTTTTACTTTGTTATTTTGAATGATGTCTTCTTCAGATTCCACATCAGAATCAGAAACCTTTGGGGCACATCCTTCCACTCTCAGTTTCAGTGTGATGGGGTCAACGGGCCTACCCTCTTTCTCCTATGGGACCTTGTACTTCTCCACGTGATCCACTCTTAAAGTCCGGCCCAATACCTAGAAGTACACAACCAGGTTTTTGTAAAACATGTCAAGTGAAAAGAAGGACAGGGGATAGGCCTACAAACTTTGATCGTTCTGCAGCAAGGATTTCACGAGATTTACCCACCTTTTACTTTTTGAATCACATCTTTTCCAGATTGCACATCAAAATCAGAAACCTTTGGGGCGCATCCTTCCTCTCTGTTTCAGTGTAATGGGGTCAATGGGACGGGCCCTCTTTCTCCTGTGGCACCTTGTACTCCTCCACGTGATCCACTCAAGTCCGGCCCAATACCTAGAAGTACACACCAGGTTTTTGTAAAACATGTCAAGTGAAAAGAAGGACAGGGGATCGGCCTACAAACTTTGATCGTTCTGCAGCAAGGATTCCACGAGATTTACCATGTTTACCCACCTTTTACTTTTTGAATCACGTCTTTTCCAGATTCCACATCAGAATCAGAAACCTTTGGGGCACATCCTTCCACTCTCAGTTTCAATGTGATGGGGTCAGCAGGCCTACCCTCTCCTGTTGGACCTTGTACTTCTCCATGTGATCCACTCTTGAATTCCGGTCCAATACCTAGAAGCACAAGACCAGATTTTATATACAACACACATGTTAAAACGATCACCCTGGATAAAGATAGCGAATTCAAGATGGTGACCATCTCAGACAAGTGGGAGTGCTGATCATCGAAAATAACTTTCCCTTGAGAGCAACCCTCACAAAAAATTTCAGGGCGATCACTGAGAGCCTTCTCGAAATAACTGATGGAAAGTGAATTAAAGCGGTCATCTTGGATGAACGGCAGTGCTTGT
Organism: Notospermus geniculatus; assembly: GCA_002633025.1. Taxonomy (NCBI): domain Eukaryota; kingdom Metazoa; phylum Nemertea; class Pilidiophora; order Heteronemertea; family Lineidae; genus Notospermus; species Notospermus geniculatus. The sequence continues at coordinate 70,095 of NMRB01003100.1, forward strand.
CAAGGAAAGGAACCTTCTTGTTGTAGAGATGAATACTCACAAAACATTTCAGGTTGACTGCTGAAAGCATTTTGAAGTTAACCCTTAGCACACTGCACAACTCCAAACAATCCACCACTCTGACACTGCACTGCAATTAAGCCCCTATTCAACTACCACTGCTTGGCCAGCAGGGGCTAATCACGCCTGCCACTGAGGGTATTCACAGTTTTCTGAGCACAATTCATCAGCCAAACTTCATTGGCAAATTGCACCATGAAGGTGTTGTTATTTTGGAAGACAATGTTCAGAAGAAAACAAGCTGGATTTCACCTTTACACAATACCTTTATTAGAGAGGTTAAGATCTGGTCCGACTCCGACTCCCACTCCGAGGTGCTAAAATTCGGATATTTCAAGTCGAGATAAATTTACCACCCAGGCGGATTCTATTCGTTCTCCTGAATGAGTAAACACCATTGCTTTGGAAAACCCCGTTGTATGTGATGACGTAGTTCCCCAAAAAAGAGTCCTCTGGAGTCGGAGTTGGGACTCGGAATGTTATCTTAACCTCCCTATTGTTAAAATATCTCCAGAAATAAGAATTTTATGAGTAAAAGAATCAGATACTGTCAGATTTCCAGCTGAGATCCATCTTTGTCACTCCCTTCAGCATCCCCACTGTCATTGAAGATCCCATCCCATTCCAAACCAAATCTGAGTCAAGAGTTGAAACCTGAAAAGTCAGTTTCATCTTCGGAAATATCCAATCCATTCCAGCTGAATTTGCTGTCCAAATCATCAACCAACTCTCGAAACAAACTTGAGTCTACTCGCCGAATTTTTTGACGAAATAAGTCCACTTTTATCCTCAAAAATTTCCTCAACCAAGCACATTTTGACTGCAAATGGCAACTTCATAGTAAACAAGAGAACTTGAACACAAAATATGATGACATCAGAGAGTTTTAGGTAGATTTCTATACACAAAACTCCATGCTGTTTTCCTGGTCGACCGCTACTCGCCTTCAGTGTACAGAGTGTGCAGGCACCAAGGCGAGTTCAGCTCGCCCCCAGTAGCTGATTACGCTGATTGCGGGGCGAGAACAACTCACCAGCAAGGGTAATTCAGATGATTACTGGGCGAGGGGTACTCGCCAGCAGTGTGCTAAGGGTTAAGTGACGGAAACAAAATATCGGACGCCAACATCACCAAAGCTACATAGGCCTGCATGAGATTTAAGCCCTGACCTCCAGACATAAGGGGCACACATGTTGTATGAAAAATTTGACACGTGTAAATTGAGCAGGTAGGTAAATGCAGGTATCTCTTACCTTTGCCCCATTCAGGTTGTCCACACTGAGTATTGTGCTTCTCTGGTCCTCATAACAAAGAAAAGCAAAACCCTTACTCTTCCCAGTTTTCTGATCGCGTACCAAGTTTATGTTCACTATTTCACCATATCTGAAAAATACACAAAAATTCGTTAAGACAATCTATGAAGCTTCAAATCAGGAAATGTCGCTTCAAGTTTTTGTCATCCGAATTCAGAAGCCCTGACAGTTTCCAAATTCAGAGTAGGAGTCTGAAATTGGAAGTGGTACGAGTCAAGAAGCAGAAACAGGAGATTTCCCGGACTGAAATAGCCACTACAGGTCTGGCTCATTGCTGAATTTCCTACAACAAGGTGAGGCACAGGCTCACAACATTTTGACCCCTTTATTTATTTGTGACCCCTCGCATAACTAAGATAAAATTGTTTGGGTTCGGAGATTGTTTGGACTACTCGCAGGGTACTGATGGACGCCTCGTTTAAACATGGGCCATTGAACCATCTTTTTTGAAGATGGGGATTTGGCCTGCATGGTTCGTGCAGCAATCACTAGGTCAAATTTTAAATGCCTTTTAATGCCAAGTCAAGGCAAAATTTAATACCTGTTTGAACCATTATTATCCATTATGCACGCCATCAAGACAATAGTGCATGCAACATGTGCAATTATGTACCTGTTTGAACTGGAATCACACCACAGTCCGTGCAGCGACCAACGATGTCTAATCACTGCTAATCACCATCTGATCAGCCCTAATTAAACAAACAGCTCGGTTAATCAACACCTTGAGTAATACCATACCACTTCCAGTTGCCTGATTGCTTTGCAATGCAAAATAATGCCTTTTTAATGCCTTACAAACACACACAATGGAAATAATAACTTTATGCTTTTTAATGATTGGCGGGAACCATGGCCTGGTGGTTTAAGGCGTGCTGCCCCTTAGTGCTGGCGATTGATGCCTCATGCGAGGGTCCGTGGGTTCGGCTCTGGTAGGAAGCAATGTCTTTCACCTTTGAAACCCCGATTTCTATTTCATGTTTTTGTAAAACAATTCAATTTTGCGGAAATAAAACATGCAGACACTTTGGGGTTTACAGGAGCCTGGACAGGGGCATACGTAAAATAAGAAACGAAACATATAAAACCTGAACGGCGATGACACTTTTTTGGCCAGGCTGGGGTTTATCCTTAGGCCACTTTTGCTGGACTTTTTATCTTGCATTTTAGAGGAAATCAGGGCTTTCAATAGCGTGCGTATGGACGTATTTTACGCACTGAAATCTCAATTTACGCACGAAAGGAATAGCAGTGTTCGTCAAATACGCATTGCCTTGCAATTCAAAGAAGTCAAATACGCTCTAAAATTATTATATGATCGTCGAAATACGCATCAGCATCCCGCTCCTGGCCGTATTGCTGAAACGCCCAACCCCGGCGGCGGGNCCCGCCACATGCAACGCGAATTTTGTTCCCCGCTGAATCCTATATCGATGAGTCATCAGCACCAGTTGACCGATGCAGCGTGGGGATTCCCATCGTGACGCAGGCCTAGAAATTCATGCCAAAAGGGGCACAGCAATAGTTGCCTCCAGGACTCAAATATTTCATAGGGCACCAAGGCATTTTTCTATGCATCAGGTGGGCACCAAGGCAATCTTCCAAGACCCTGATGGGGCACCAAGGCATTATAAAAATTCAGATTGAAGTGCATGCCACCATACATAAATTAAGAACGAAGTTACCCGAAGCAAATTAATTTATTCATCGGAGCCGATCGTTTGGGCTATTCCAACAGCATGCTTCACCCCCACTGACATCATTCCTATCGATTCAATCAGACGGGAGTGCGAGCATTGGTCCCACCGGCAATGACGCATGTGCTTACCATATCGTAGTAGTCCAGGATGCATTGCGTCCCATTCATAGAAAGGTATCCGCGGGAGTCGAAAAATTGTGTGGTAAATTGAAGTGCGGAAACCTGTGTCAAGTGAAAGGGCAGCGAGGTCGGTAGGCCTACATTGTATATTATTGTTGGTCATGTGTATTGCATGCATTGCGCATGCAGTGAGTGGACATGTCGTGTGCGTGGTGGGGTGTGTGCTGTCCTGACGATCCCGATGATTTGGGGGAAATACTTCGCCATCGAACTTCATATGTATGACATTTGGGGAAAAGGGCACCTCGGCATTTGGGAGAAAGGGCACAGCAATTCCGTGCCGCTGTGAGTGTCTGAAATTCAAGGGCACCCCGGCAACTTGTTTGGGCACGACGGCTTTTGCCGTCGATGCCGTCGTGAATTTCGAGCCCTGCGTTTCAACCCGCTTTAGATGCCATTATTCACAAAAATTATTTCCTCAGTGGGGTGAACTCCACAAAAAAATGAATTCTGAAGTTTTACTGGTTGAACAGTGGGGGAACGGATCAGGGTGGATGGAAAACTTAATGTGCCAAAAGTATTGGGAAAATTTAGGCCCAGATGACCAATTTCAAAATGGTTTTCACCGAACCCGTTTATTTGGAATGATTGACTTTACATGTACATATTTGTTTTTCAGAACATGGACGTTGTGTGGCACGCCGGAGTATTTGGCACCCGAAATTATCCAAAGTAAAGGTCACAATAAAGCAGTGGATTGGTGGGCATTAGGAATATTAATATATGAAATGTTAGCAGGGTAGGTGTTGTTATGTTTTGATGGCTTCCATGATATGCCACTACCTATCTTGAAATTCTTTTCTGGTTATTGGAAACAAGCCAAGTGCAATTCATCCCCACAGTTGTGTTTAGAAACAGGAGAATCTCCAACCAACACTTAGTCATAAAGCCAAAGTTTTTATACTACTTGGTTTACAGATCGGCCAGTTCAGAAAAGTACATGAAATTAATTTGTGCTGTCAAGATGGATCTGCCATCTGCCAAACAAAATCACAAAAAAATTGTGTTGGAATTGAAATTAAATATTGTTGTTGAAGAAGCACTTTAACCCTTTCGCTGCCAATGTCGCATAAATGCGACATAAAACAGTCCCCCTGATTGACAGCATTCAGGCTGCTCAATAGATCGTCGATAGTAGTTCTAGGCGCCGCCATAAGATGGCGTGGCATATGCGCTATCATTTGAGACGTATTTTGAGGTGCTGGGTACAGGATTTGCGGTAAAATTTTGCTTGTATCTTGAGGGGGTGCAGGGTGGCACCCCCCGGGGGCGAAATTTTGGGAGAAAATATTTTGAAAAATATAATTTTTTTCAAGTGTAAATGAGATTGCTTTTCATTGTTATCATTGTAAAGATGTATTCACAGTGATTGCATTCAGATATCTTTATTGCCAAGGTAGCAAGCCACACTTTAGTGGGGATTTTTTTGAAATTACCAAAAATCCAAGATGGCGGCTCCTGGTGACGTCATATATGCAAATTAGTCGAAAAAAGTCACCAGAGGATAAAGCTTAGACCATTCCCTACAAGGTATTCCTATCTTCTTCAGGCTAACAGTACATGCTTTATAGTAACAAATAATTAGATTTCAGTGGCTAATTTTTGAAAAATCAATCGGCAGCGAAAGGGTTAACCACACAGCACCTGCATTGCCCGAAAGTGCCCGAGGCGCCTCTATTTGTAGCGCCCGAAAGGGCCATGGTAATGACTCTGCTTTGACCTTGAGTCAGGAGGTCAAGGTCAATGAAGGTCACCCAGTAACATTCTTTCATATGGACAGGGAACAAATGGAAAAATGTTACATTACTTCAGGTGCTATAAAGCCGGGTTAATCGTAGTTGAGAAATTTAATGGTAAAATGGTCTTTTTCTGCAGAAATCTGTATTTAATCCTTTGAAAATTATCGTCAAAGCACACTGTTCTTTACGGGAAGCGAGTTACTTGTGCAGTAACCAGTTTTTGTGATTGAATATGCACATTGGTGAGAGGCAGATAACTGAAAGTTCGTCAGGGATATGAGTTTATTTGTATTATGACAGGTGAACTGACATTTTCGGTGAATAAATCCGTAAACCAAGTAATATAAAAACTGAGACAACAAAGGAGAAGTATCTGGTAGTGGCATGATACCGATCCAGGTTAATTAATTTCTATTCTTAGGTACCCTCCATTCTTCGATGACAACCCATTTGCCATTTATGAAAAAATACTTCAGGGAAAGATAGACTGGCCAAAGCATATAGACGCCATAGTCAAGTAAGTATTAGGAAAATAGATATTTTTGGTATTAGGAAATTCAGACTGGTCATTATTCGTAGTCCCATAAAGTTACGTGCACACAAAAGAATAACACTCATGCCAGCCAAATTCCATGCAGCTTTATGTGAAATAGCACAGCCGCAAAACTTTGAGGTGTGCACATGTTCATGGTTGTGCTGTGTGATATTCCCGAAATCCAATCAGTTTCATACATGTATTTGCAGGGCCGTAGCTAGCTTTTTTCGCTGGGGGGCATTTTAAGCAGAAGAGCTCAACGGACGTGGCTTCGCCTTCGGCGGGAAGGGGCCGGTTTTGGGGAGGGGTGAAAATTAGAAGTTCTGAGATGCGATTTGAGGTCATTTTCCTGCACTCTGAGACACAAACAATAATGATCTTAAATCCCATTTTGATTTTGCTGAAAATTTTTTTTTGCACTGTCCCCATGCTAGCTGCGGACCTGGTATTTGGCACAGCGCAAGGCATCCCAAGTGAAGATTTTTAAAACGACTGTGTGATCTGCACCCCCATACAGTGGCTCAAGGAAATCCTGGTCTCAGCCACTTCAGTTCCGACCCAAATAATGCTGAGCACTCTTTGTCTGTGTGCGCCGAGCTTATCTGTTAGGGAAATACAGAATAGTCAATATTTAAGCCCAGATAACCGTAATATCTCCAAACATCTCATATATTCATCACTATGTCTCATATATTCTCCAAATATCCCAGGCCGCATGGGAATGCAAGATTTCAGGCTGAGGTTACATTGGGGACTCGATATAAAGCCCAATTAGAGCTAATAATACTGGGCCGTTTTAACGAAGCGCGATTTTCTTTTGAACGTGCGTGGTCAAATCGCACGGCTAAAACGGACTCGTCCGCAGACGCATAACTGGGGTTTAAGCGCATATGAAGAAATGATCGCTCGTTTATCCGTACGCACGTGATTGACACTTTGGTAACAAGAGCAGGACATCGGAGCGATGTCTATGGTTTCCGATGATAGGTTTACTACTCTAGAGCTAGTTATCTGTGACCTTGACCTCTGACC